>JALIZH010018451.1:5000-10000 GCA_030522465.1 Rhipicephalus appendiculatus | reverse complement strand
TAGCGCCCGCTGCTTCACATCTACACATGGTTCCCTTTAGCGGGAGATGGTGTAATTTTTTTTCTCTACTTGCTCATTTTTGTTTTTGGGTAATTGCGCTTTTTAACAGCGAAGCTATTTAGCTATCGCTTAACTTGTGCTCTGACCGGGTAAAACTCGCCGAGCGCCGTGTTTTACTCCGACCGGGTAAAGGTGAGTTTTACCCCGACAGGGTAAAACTCACCTACACATTCGGATGACTTTTCTGTGGCAATGAAGGGAAAGCTACGGGGGTGGAGCTGCTGCACATGTGTCGCGGAACGCCGGCCTTCGAAGGTATAGCGCCGCCAGAAAATCGTGGGTTGCTGTCTCCGCAGCTTCTTGGCGCTAGCTTGCTTGCTTGCTTGCTTGCTCCTCAATGCTGGCTCTTACCCACCACGGGGTATTGGCCAAGAAGCCGGCGGTTAAACTAAGTGAAGAAAAAAAAATTGGGCTAGGCAGAGGAAAGGAAAATAATTCTTTTTTTTTAATTTGAATATGGTAATTTCTCGAGAAACAAAACAAATTTCAATAACGACAGAGATTGATAGAATTTTTTTTTAATATATACTTCAAAGTTATCCCCAATACATGATTCTTGAGTAGGTCAATTTAATGCTGATTAATAATGAAGTCCTCAATTTGGTTTGGTTCGGGAAGAAAGCTGAGCATTGATTTAGCAAGGTAATCTCCTTGTGTCACTCAGGAATTCGCAGAGGGCCCCGCAGACGTTCCTGTTACTGTATTCCAATGAAGCAGCTCCAAAGGAAAGAATATTTGGACTACTTAGTGGTATTCCTAATTTTCTGAATAAAATTTCAAAGCATTTTTTTTCTTTGAATTTTAAAACGGCGACAGCTTAATAGGAAATGGTCGATATTTTCAGGTTAGCTGCGGAGACAGCAAACCACGATCAATTCTTCGTCGTCGTCGTCTGCTGATCTCCGACAACGTGTACTCCTCCGCGAAGTAGTCCGCTTCTGCTCGCGTTTCGAATGATGGCCGTGTTCGTATAATAACATTGCATACCATTTGCTTCGTCTACGTAGACATCCATTTTTGAGTGAAATTCGTCACAAGCTTTTTCGGCGAGTCGTCGGAATAGCTGGAGGGCGACGAGCGCTCACCTGAATTTTTACTGTGAGGTGCAAGTAAAACGTGCCGTCATCTTCACGCGTGCAAAAACGCGAAATGACACTGGATTAAGTAAAAAAAAATATGAATACCGGCTTGGTACGTGCTGCGTCTCTTTATATAACAGCGTCGCGTAGAAAACAAGGTAATTTTTTTTTATGATTACCACGCGGAAAGCGCGGACGCAGTTGTGGCACTATATTCTTCAGCGGTAGCACACCCAGTTAGACTCCGTAGCCTTCACTTCATAGTGTGCCTAGGCACTGCCTCGCCTAGACTTGCCCAGATACCACACGCAACCGTTTCGCCGCGCTTGACTCCGTCTAGCCGCGCAACTGCCTCGATACGCCGCCGCGCCCGCCCAAGCCGTGCTAACCACGTGATGCGATATAGCTATGACGTCACCAATAGCTATGATGTCACCTATAGGCGTGTGCACGGGGGAGGGGCAGGAGGGCGCAAAGTCTGCCCCATACATTGACATAATACAGAGGGGGGGGGGCACTTCGACGAACGTTCGCCCCACCCCCCCCCCACCTGAAGGAAACCCTCCTCATGCTTCTGACATCACCTACATACCACTCTGTACGCGGTGCTGCGTGGGCTAGTAACGTAAGCATTTGCGTAAAGTGGGTGCGCGGGAGCCGGATCGTCATTCTCTCGCCATGGCTAGACCGACGAAGGTGCGGACACTCGAAGAAGCCGCGTACAAGGAAGCACAACGTTGTTCCAAGCGAGAAAGACCACCTTCGCTGTGTTAGGGAAGCTGAAGCGGTTTTAGAATTAGGCAAGACTTCGTGCTACGTCTGCTCATACAGCCATGTGTGAGTAAAATTCGTCACAAGCTCCTTCGGCGAGTCGTCGGAATACCTGGAGGGCGACGAGGGCTCACTTTAAATACGTAAGACGCCATTTTGACTGTGAGGTGCGCGTAAAACGTGCGACGTTTTGACACGTGCAAAAAACGCGAAATGGCACTGCATAAAGCAAAACAAATATGAATATCTCCTTGGTGCGTTTTGAGTCTCTTTATCAACGTCATGACGTAGAAAATAAAGCAATGTTGTTTTTTTATGATTTTCGCGCGGAAAATACGGACGCAATTGTGGGACTACATTCTTCGGCGGTGGCACACGCTCACTTTGGCTCCGTAGCCTTCCCTTCACTGCCAAGAAAAGTTGGGAGGGATGGCACAGGAGCAAAAGTACGTCACGCGCGCCTCGTGACCTTGAGCACTTTTCTTTTTTCTCCTTCAAACGCGCGGCTTTTCATAGCAATCGCGAGCACGCGCGCGGACACATGGCGGCCTCCCCTCGGCGGCTGCAGTAACTCCCGAGAGCGCCATGCTCAAATCAGCCAGTGGCGTGGAACTTGAGTCTATTACGTAATGATTTTTCAGTATATAGCATTATCTGTCGAGAGAAGAGAAAGCGATTTTAGCTGACTTTGAGAATTTAATGTGAATTCCAGGCCGCGTGCTGCGCTATAATATTTGGCTCGCGTATTCGCGGGAGCATGGACTACCGATCGGCAGCATTTTCTGACCATGCCCAAAAAGTGTTGCAGGGCCCTTTTAACCAGCACGAACATCTGGTTTGCTAACCCCCACCACGGGGCGGGGTAACGAACTAAAATGACAAGAAAGCAGCATATTCCCAAAGTCGGTATGAGCGACTTTCGCTGGCGGCCAACAGTCGCAAGAATCACTAAGCAGCCATTCTTGTACATTCAAACTCACCGATGCCGTAATACACATATCACGCGTTTATAATGAGAGGCCACGTTAATGCCACATTCATGTTTTAAAAAGTTATTAACTCGGTCACGGTGATTGCGGCGGCGCCAGCACAGCTGTTCTGAAAATTGAGTTTAGAGGGATCCTAAAGAACTGCGAATTCGTGACAGTCGCATCTGTACACTCTTTTCACGGCACCAGATTTGTGAAAGAAAAGCGCTAAAGCGGTATTCTTTAGGCGAACAACAACTGCTGTGATCTCGAAAGAAAAACAAAACAAAACGATACGAGCATTCTCGATGATTTTCTTCATCTTCCTTCTTAACGGTTACCCTGGGACGACGAATCCACATAAAGTTATCGGATATCCTAAAACAAGTGTATCTTCTTCAGAAACTTAGCCTGGTCACATGAGTGCGGCAGGTTTCATAGCAACGTGTTTTCTAAGCGCGTCGATGTGCCACGTCGTCGTAAAAGTCTAATCTGCTGAGAATACTGCGACCAAAGTTTTCAACAGTGAGACCAGTGACCTGAAACGTGCTACGCAATCGCTGATGTGTGCACTGGGTTGCAGGTAGTTTTGCAGTTTACACAATTGGTGTCTGAAGTGCAAGTTGGAGGCAGCAGTGAATAGGTGGTTCAGTCCAGTGCTTGTAAAAGTCACCCTTTTGAGTTTAGGTACTCTTCATGAGGCGTGTGGTGCGAGTCATACAATAGTGTTCCTTGTTTCTTCACTGCCGCAAGACAATCGACCGAAGTAAGAAGTTCCAGAAGAAAAACGAAAACAAACGGAAGAGAAAGAAAAAGCGTGCGAAATAAGTGGCAACGCTAGGTAGTAACCCGATGACTCCGAAAGAAGTCGCGACCATCATGGCCACGAATACTTTGCTCTACGCCGTCCTAATCGGCGTCGCTACAACCGCCGCCATGAAGGTGATGCCAAGCGACGATCCGATTCCAAGCGACGATCAATTTCGCAAAAAGTGCAAAGACGGTAAGTAGTTGGTATTTTAATGAAGAGATTGCCATCAACTGTTCCACTGGCGTAGCCAAGGAGTAGAGGAGGGAGGAGGGGCTTCAGACCCCCCCCCCCCCTCCGGAACTTTCTAATTGTACATGTGTACATATGAACCTTGTCAACGAAGGCTCCCTGGGCGCCGCGATCAAACCTCTCTGGGCTGTTGTTAACATGCGTCACCCCCCCCAAAAATGCACTGCCGAGGCTGTGACGTTAGCTTTTGTACTCCCCTGCAAACGCCCAGAAGAGAGGTTATCCTTCTCTCCGTTGAAAAGATCTATAGACGCCCGCATACAACCACAACACGAACATATAGAAATGGATGCTTGAGCCGCCCCTCCCACTCTCCCACAGAAAAAAACAAAAACAAAAAAAGATATGGCCTACAGCGAAACTTCAGGAAGGACGTCACACGGGAACCTAGCGATTCGCGTACATACGATCCCACTGCTCCACTTTCTAAAGCGTCAATGACGCCAACGTTTGAGTTAAGTATTTATGGGTTTCACCGGAACGAGTAGAATTTTGTTAGGCAGATTCACAAACTCGGTGTGCTATATGTGCGCTACATTTTCCGGCGCTTTATCGACTTCCCCCTTGATACGGCACTTGAGATACACGTAGTTTGCAGCGAGTTCCGTCAGGTTGTTTCCCTCATCAGATGTAGTGACGCAGCGACGCAGCGCCGACGCAGATGCGGCGGAAGGGGGAGGGCCATAATAAATATAGGAGGCACGAAGAAACGAGGACAAGAAACGACAGGACTGGTGCTAACTAACAACTGATTTATTGGAAATAAGTTTGCTTCCCAGGTAACTTCAAGCGCATGCGTGAGTCACAATCCCCGTTACAGAATGACATACGACGGTCAAGTTAAAAAGACTTGTCTAAAAAGTGCAATTCGCTGCTATAAAGATTCGAAGACGACACACTGACACACTGCTGGGCACCCCTTTTGTTTATGCCATTCGCTCGCTCTGCGAGGCGCGCACTCTCTTGCGCCCCGCCGGAGTCAGCTCGATGTTTTTCCGAACGTTTTAGCGATTGTAAGTTAATTAATTCGATTACTGCCTGGCTATATGTGTTCATTATATT
>JALIZH010018451.1:0-2500 GCA_030522465.1 Rhipicephalus appendiculatus | reverse complement strand
AGATTTAGAACTACGTTAAGACCTAGACAGGTACGACATTAGCACATGATTGCTTTTTAAAATAAATGAATGAATAACTGAATATCTAAATGAAAATTTAGTCATTCAGCTAATTAATAAGCCGTGGCGGAGGGGGCAGGAGAAAATGAAAGTATAAGTCAAGGTTGGCGATCGCGCCAACGATGGCAACCTCTTAGAAATTTCAAAGCAGCAATGGACGCTCCGCAAGAAGGACCCCAATTTTCCCACTCGACCCGAACGCCTATCTCCGCTAATTAGAGTGTTAATCAATTCATATTACCGTGTTTCTGCTTTAAATCTTGTCTCCAGTCATATGAAGACACGTTTCGCTACTGAAAAAGTATTCATGGAGGCCGCGAGCAACTCTTTCATTTCCCTTAACTCTAAAGATTTTCGCACACCTTTTTTAAAACACATGTATCCACACATGGGTTCAGAAAAAAAATTCACGCTGTCCTTTAAGTTTTCGACTAAGATTGCGTGAAGGTGAAAGCCACCTTCCCCACCTTCTTTCGCTCCATAGTCGATATCATTAGACCATGGGGGTCTAGTGGTTGTGGTGCTCGACTTCTGACCCGCAGGTCGCGGGATCGAATCCCCTGCCGCGGCGGCCGGATTTTCGATGGAGTGGCAAATACTCGAGTCCCGTGTACTTAGATTTAGCTGCACGTTGAAGAACCCCTAGGTGGTCGAAATTTCCGCAGCCCTCCATTGCGGCGTCTCTCATAATCATATCGTGGTTTTGGGACGTTAAACCCCAGCAATTACTATATGTCCTTTACCCTCACCCCCTTGCTCCCCCTCCGAAGGTTTCTTCACCTAACGTGGTTTTGCACTTCCTCTGGGATCCCAGGCATTGTAGGCATTCTGCGCCTCACGCAGTTTCGCAGTGCCTCAAAGATCGAACGACATTTGACCATGCGACGATGACGTCATCATGTGACGCCACAATTATTGGCAACCTGCGACATCACGATGACACCATCGCATGACGATATTGCATCACTGGTGTTGGAGCCGACGTCGCCGACGGTCAATTTCGATGTCAATTGAGGCATTTAAGGCATCTGCCATAAAAAAAAGTAATTGTCTTATACCCGTGCCACACGGGCACAGGAAATGGCATTAACATCCCAATGCCTTAAGGTTTAATGCCGTTTTCGCGGGGCCTCACTGATAAATCAAATGACACTCGCCTTAAGGCCATTCGTCACCTAGTGTCTTCGCTAGAAGCCATTCGACTGAGAAATGTGTACTCTCGAGTCTCGACACCGAAGCTTGCTCAGTGCAGTACACATAAAACATTACAAATAGCATCTATTACGTCAAAAATATTTTATACGTGGCTTTTAACAATTCTCACGCTATTTCCTGGTTGAACATTAGTGAAACTCACATCAGAATTGCAACGGCTTCGTAATGACAGGCGCCATGTCAGATTCTAATCTTCGGATTCAACATACAATGACCGAAGTTGCTGTGGTCGGGTGCAATATTGTAAAAAAGAAACAAACAAACAAAAAAAACAGCATTAAACTCTAGCTAATGGCACCATAGTATGCTTATTTCTACATTTCACTAGCCTTGAACACAGATAAGTTTCGTTGAAATGCGTATTCATGTTTTATTATCACGATACAATTGCTCACTTAAAAAGTCGCTGTCATCGACATCATCAGGTCAAGCGCCATTAAAATTAGTCGTGTTGCCGCTACGATGAAAGAAAGGTCGTTCAGGAACTTAATGCCTTAACCATCGTCGGTGCCGACGGTCAATTTTAGATATGATGACGCATCTAAAGCTTTTGCCTGAAAAAGGTTATCGTCTTACAGTACTACAACGGTCTCTGACGCGACCAGGCACCCCGTCACCGCTGCGCATGGAGCCAAACGCGGTAACCGTTGAAACCGTTAGCTTTCTGTACGACCAGTATAGATTTTCTGGTTTTCGTGCCAAATTATTCAAAGTATTTAATGGTAATTTTGGGAAGCCGCAACGTAGACAAGTGCTCCTAAAACACTTATTCCCCTTCCTTCCAGACCTTTAGCCAAACATGAGTACTTGTAAGTGCAACGCCGACATACTTGCTCCTTTTATTTCCGTATGCGCGGAAATTCTAATGCATGAGCATTCCGGGTAACAAACCAACAATCGGAATACTTTCCATCCCGTTGGCAAACGTCTGATAATGCGCAGAACTCGTGTTTTACAGGCGGTATATCATAACGATTATATAGACGCATACGCTAATCATAGAGTCTCCTAACTAGAGGGGACTGTGGCGCTGCGATCGTTCAGCCACCATGGGAATGATGGGTAGTACACAAATTTGCCTAGTCTTCGTGCTTCCGACTTCGAACGCGCTTGTGGCTTTGTTTATTCTTGCGTTTTCGTTTTGTTTCGGATGAAAAGAATGGACCGTTGTGAACTTCGTGAGCGTATTTGAATTCGTGAACTTAAGAAGGTCAAGGTGGTGAAG
>JALIZH010018450.1:0-20557 GCA_030522465.1 Rhipicephalus appendiculatus | reverse complement strand
TTTCGCACAAAAGGGGCCCTTTTTCTTCCATTATCATTATAACCACATATCCCTCGCTGACGTAGAATAGTGCAAGTATCTAAGGGTCTAAATTGCAAACAATTTCACTTGCTAGGTGTGCAATATTGCTAGGTGTGATAACACATGACTTTCATTTCTTAGGAGAGGTCCCATGCGTTTCAATGCCACTGTATGTTTGCTGGCGTCAAATCTGCAATCCTAACCCTACAAGATTATGCCGTCATTCTATAGGATCATTTTACTTTAACTAACTAATACAAACAAGACTGAAATAATACCAAGAAAGGCAGCCCTTTTTACTTACCACAGCTAGGGTCCTACACCTGCGAGTACACTGCTGGCGAAAGCTTATCTTCCACCATTCAATGACAAAAACGGATTTGTCGTCTCAAATATTTATATCTGTTTATTACCAGCTATAAGATGGTCATCAGCAAATCAGCATATTTCTCCTCTGAGTATGCGACATGGCAGTGCTATAACCTCTCTCACACCTTTTCAATCACGCAATAATTGTTTCAAGTATTCCTTCTTTCCGAAGACAGTCAGGCAATGAAACAAGCTGACTAATGACGCTGTTCTTCAGCCATCTCTTCAAATGTTTGCCTTGTGTCTAACCGTGAAAGTTATTGATACTGAAATTTTGTAGGACTAACGCCCATGTTTTCGAAAATTTGCATATGTGAGGTGGTATTTGGTATATTTATCCTCTTGGATTTCTTTAATAGTATTTTTCTCCATGGCTCATCATGTATTTGTTAACATTGTATATCGGCCTTTTTTAGTTTTCATTTTATGTCCTTAAAACTGTATTTTAGATCCATATTTTTGTTTATGTTCAGATTCCTGTTCATCTTGCAATATTCACGATTGTAATTCCCACCCTGCTGTAACTCCAGGTGCGATTTCAGTATCTAAAAATAAATAAAAATAACAAGTCACTTGTTTAGGAAAATGAATCTGATATGTGAACGCGACAGTGACTCGAAAAATTTAACGAAACAATCGGCATCTACACTTCTCCCTTTCTAAGATATTATGTGTCGTGACTCATGCAGAAATTTTGCTCTCATTATAGAAAAAGACAAGAACTGGTAAAGAAACAGAGCGCAGACGTCATCGTTGCCTGTCACTTGATGGCTCATAGACAGTCTTCAAGCAACGTCATTTTTTTAAAAGCAGTTATAATTTTATTGAGGCACACGTGGCTACATCTACATCCGTATCAACTGTCATTCTGACAATGATCCGTATCCGGCCTCTCATGTATCGATTTCATTTTTAGTGGTCCTGCTTGCTGGAAGATTTTGATTGCTCTCCGTTTATTAACTGATACGAAAGACGTTCACCCGCGCATGTAAATGCACTGATACGCGGAGATCTATGGTTCCTCAAACTACGACACGTGAGCCTCCATTTCCCCTGTTTGTGAATATTTAAACAGCAACCAACGTCGCGCTTTGTCAGGCTTCAAACTCCTGCTCATCGAGGACCTTCGACTCTTTTAGTTTGTAAGGTATGCGTTTTCATAGATCTCCTAACGTCTAAAATTATTTTTTTTTCTGCTATATCTGCTATATCTAAATACACCTCTGCGCGATAATGTATTTATAAGTATTATTAAACTTCTGCCCTAATGCATCATTAATGTCATATAACCGCTTGTTTTGACTTGACCAAGAGGTTTCAATTACCTTCTCATAATGAATGTCTGATATGTAACTAGTGAATTCATGACTGCCGTAGATCACGACGCAAGATTAAGCCTGAGTGCTCGACGGGGTGAAGCGCAAGGCTCTCCTCGAAATACTCCCTAAAATCGCCTAACACGCTTTTTTAAGTGCAGATTTACGAAGCGGATGGCAATCATACATTTCTTCCCACTCGACAGCCATGGTTAAGTCTTCTCTTTCATATCGGCATAATGATTTTCCAAATATTAGTGGTACCTGTCCCATTTAACAATAGTGTAGATGATATACACGCTGTTCAAGTTGTTTGTAGTATGATCAGCTATTTATGGGCCAAACTCGTGCGTTGTAAGGCGTAGCTTCATTGGTATGGATATTGTCCGTAGAATCAGATGGGGCTAATGAGTTTCTAGTCCCCGCCTCGAGGGAAGACACCTGAACTGCATTTATCCTACGCAGGTACCAACCCGGCGCCAATTTTCACAATGAAGTTCACCTCGGTTATCTTGGTATTTACAGTGCTGGCAGGTAAGTAGAAGTGTCTAATCTCAGTTCACAGCGCTACTGTAAAGACAGCAGCTTATTCACATTCACAAGTGCATGCTGTATCTTGTCACAATTCCAGTATAGGAGCCCTATGCCGAGCAACGTACGAAATATCCATCATTCAGAGAATGGACACACAAACTCTCTACTTTCCTTTATTTTCAGAAAGATAAACCAAAATGCAATGAAGAGGACTAGATACCATGCACTTGAGAAGACTGGCATAATGGTTGTACTAGAACAATCTACAATCCTGTGTCGGGTTTTGCAATGTAGAATCTTGTGTCGAGTTTTTCTTGCTTGAGCAATTACTAATTAGTGGAGTGATGTACCACTGGTACAGCATTTCACTAATTAGTAACTGCTCAAGCGAGCTCCATGAGCGCACGCCTCCACCCAAAAGCCAGAAAACGCCGTCTGAAATTGGTATCGTTTTTTTATTCGATCATAACATTTTTTAAGTTGCTTTTTTTTCTCTCGCTTCCTGTCTTTCTGTCCCCAAATTCCGTCCTCACGCAGAGTAGCAAATGAGCGATTTGTATACGACGGCTAAATTTTCTGCTTTTGGATAAAGAATTCTCTCTCTCTCTCTCTCAAGCGAGTTGACCGTAAATGAAACGTCCCTTTATTTGGGGAGAGATTGTACTACGTAATTTGCATTACATTTTCTGTTTCATTTGCACTTAAAAAGATGACATATTGGACATCGAATTGAAGTCGAGGTTCAACTTGAAATTCATTAGTACGGACCAGTGGAGACGTGCTCGTAGAAAAAGTGAATATCAGTTCACTTGAGCGTGGACGAGGCGGCCTATATTAATAATGCGATAAGGGCTTTAATATAAAGTAACAAGGCATTTTAACTGATTAAGATCGCAGGTCGATTTCTATTCTTGAATAGTGAAATATAAAAGGAACAGCTTCACAATAATTAGAAATAAATAGAAATACTAATAGTCGAAGAACAAAAAGTAGTGACGTCAAGTACTGAAGTATTTATCAGGGGCTTCATGGCACCTGTTTCACTAGAAAGATTTTACTAAGTAGCCATCGCTTCTTCAGATATCTAAATCTAACCATTAGAAAACCTAATATTATTGACGCTGTGTCACCGTTCATATCTGATGCATATTGTGTGCAGCGTTCTTGGCTATCACCACTGCAGTTGAGGAGAGATCTGGAGGAGGAGGTAAGCCTATAGAACTTCTGCTTTGTGCATCATTACGTAACCGGGGTCATCAAAGTTTGATGTTGTTGCCAGTATAGCGCGCCGCTTCATAAACCACTGCACAATCGTCCGTCTTCCGCTATTATTTTCCAATATGCTTTAATTTCTATCCTGGAGAAGTAGTAAAAATAACATAGTAATTGGGACAACAAGTATTCATATCTACTGACGCGCCATCCTGACATAACACACGTCACAGTGCTCCTTTTTTAACTGCTGTCGCGATACTGTCCTTTTATAACATTTCTAACCTTATCAGATAACGAATCTTATCCCCATCTACGACGGGTAGATTTGAATCGTTTCGATGGGTGATTTGTGGCCTTGTGGCCATAATAAACCAAAATACTAATGGTATACAAATAAAAACTTAGGTGCATCTTCCCAAAGGGAACCCTGATGGGATGCGAAGCAGCATCGTTGCGCACCGGTGGCGTCACGGGTTGAACGGCGCTAACGCGGGTGCTGCGGTGAGCGCTGGAAGATTCGTTTGAAGCGATGGCTGGCGTAGGTCTTGTCGTTGCGCGTCAGGCGGCAGCTGCGGGCGCTCCGGCGAGAGCGCGGCAGGCGATGGAGAGAGTGACGTCAGCGCGCACTGCGAGGGGAGCTTGACGTCAACGCGCAGCTGCGGCGTGACCTACTTGACACCGCGCCAACACCTGCGGCGAGGGGAGCGCGTTGCGGCGCGTTCGTACGCACGGAGGGAGGGACAGCGTTACACAGCCCCGGTCAAAGAGCTGCTTCTCATCTAAAATATCTGAAGTTTAGTGTCCCAAAACCAGGATATGATTATGAGGCACGCCGTAGTGGAGGGCTGCGGAAATTTCGACCACCTGGGGTTCTTTAACGTGCACCTAAATCAAAGTACAGGGGGCTCAAGCATTTTCGCCTCCACCTAAAAGACAGCCGCCGCGGCCGGGGTTCCAGCCCGCGACCTTTGGGTCAGCAGTCGAGCGCCATAACCACTACACCACCGTGGCGAGTCGGTATAACCAAATTTATTTTACGTTACATGAAACATGGTTCACGAGAGCGACATTAGATGCCACAAATATTCCGCGACACGTCACACCGATTCCGTTGTGTACATTTTATTTCAAGCGATGGAAGTATTTTAAAAGTTTTGTTCCCTTTGAGCTAATTGAAGCTGCCATTTTTTTGCATTATCACTTGGAGGCATCAGCCCTGACATATGCATTAGTAAAATTCAGTGGGAGAAAGCTCTACAGAGCAGCTGTATTGTCACCTCCTTCGAAATTGTTTAACACTTTCATAGAGGGAAGGTGTACAGGCGAGCACCGTTGAGCGCCGCACTTTTTGTGGCTATCGACTACCACGAGTTCACGTAACGATCACATTCAAGGCATAATCGCTGAAAGTATATATTATCGCTTTGAATGATTTCCAGTCCATTCTCCAGCTTAAGGTATACTTCTAGTGATCATTCATGCGATCGCAGCCAGTTACACACTGGTCGCACTTAGAAAATGTACTCCCCAGCAGTCGCCGCTTTTACCTAATCTAGGGTAACTCATCATGAATCAACGAAATAATGTAATTAAAGTACTCGTTTTTCTTTGTTAGGCACACGCTAATGAAAACCAACGAATAATGAAGGCGTAGAGGACGCTATTTCCAGTCTTTAGTTGTATTGTAGTGATTATGACAAAAATGTGAAAAAAATTTAGGAGGCACGAAAGACAACTGGCAGCCGATAGAGACTGAACCCGCAATCTCCGGATAATGCTCGCGACAGTCTACCAATGGAGCTGCGACGGGTTTCGTCCTCCGGTCCAGTTTATCGGTTTCTTGTGTGTATGCAATCATGGGAGCGTTAATCAGCGCCGCTCGTAGTATGACGGTGAGTGTGGAACACTTCTTTTTCATCAATAACAGCTGGCAAACAGAGCGTTGCATCCTCGCCATTATAGCTACTAGGACTTCATCAACATAAGTACCCGATAAAGTGGACAAGGGGGGATGACCGGCGCCATAGTTCCTTTGTTAGAGTGCTGGACACGTCATCGGAAGTTTGCAGGTTCCGTCCTTGTCGGCTGCCAGTTCTCTTTTCTTCCAATTGATATCATAATTATTGCAATACAGCAAAAAGAGAACAAACAGGGTCCGCTACATCATCCTTGGGTTCATTGTGGGTTGGTTTCCACCATGTATCACGCCGCTCGTACTGTGTTCCGTTTGTTGCATAACATTTTTTCTAGGAGCCTACTTATTGCTGCACCGCGATTCCTGTTCAGTATGATCTAAAAACTCATAGTTTCGCCTCAAGGGTGAAACAGTGAATGGGATAGCAATAAAGTGGAATGTCACACCTAGAACGACAAGCACCTCGATACTTGCAGCATGAACACAGGACAAGCGCCAACTAACAACTCTCACAGTAGTTAAGCCATTATGTTTGAGCAATGTGCTGCAAGTGTCGACAATGCAGAACCCGACGCTCTTAGATATTTCTTTTTCTTTTAAACTGCGGCGCGTGGAGTAACCGTTCGGCGTCTCCTGCCACGCGGTGGCGTTTGACGCAAGGTGTGCCCGGCGCTCTTTTTTAAAATGCGAATGCATTTCTTAGCCGCGCTGTGTCAGGCGGCGTTGTCCGGCGTTGTCCGCGGAGGAGGAGGATAGGTGCAGTGCTTCGCCGCTCCTTCTCTCGCCGTTCGCTCTCTCTCCTCCCTGCGCCCCACTCTCCCGTCCGCTCGCGCCTCACTCTCGACCGTTCGCTGGCTGGGCGCCTCTCAAGGCGATGGCAGAAGTGGAGAGGAGGAGCGCGCTCTGGCGCGTGAGGGCGCTCGCATCGTGGCAGCTCGGCGGAGCTGCCGCGATAAAAAAAAATAAAAAAAAATAAAAAACAGGCGGTGCGCCGTGCTCCCGACCGGGCTGCAGAAATTAGGCGCCTTTTCCTTCTTCGAACCACAACCAGCATATATAAATGGAGTGAAGCGCGCGCTAAATGCATTCGCATTTCCTCACGATTCCCTTCGGGGAGGTGGGGGCATTTTTTTTCGTTGCACATCACGAGTGGGTACAGAAAGGGGCCACATTTTTCGTGCGTGTCTCAAGGGCAGTTTTGAAATTGAAAGAAAATCTAAGATCGTTGCATGATAGAAAAAACGCTCAAGCTCCTCTAAGGTCTGCGTACAGCCAGCCGTAAATGGTGTATATAAATAGCTTGCCGTTATTATGTCGGCGCATGCATGGCGCGTGGTTGAGTTGTCTAAAGCACCGCGCTGCGGAGCGAGGGTTCAATGTCTCGAATCCACGGTCGGGCGCTTCGGAATTTTTTTCTTCTATTTCATTGTTCGTTCCTTTTTATATATGCATATCCGGGACCTGACTGCGACGGCAGCGACCAGATTGTTCATATAATTGCTATCGCAACAGAAGTCTGCCCAGTAATCTTATACTCGTGCTTTTCTGCAGGAACTGGCAGCGGATGCCCTGATGCCTCTGCCTGCACCAAGAGCTGCAAGGATCAGGGTTACAGCATTGGCATCTGCCTTGCGCCTCTACTGACAATCTGCGCGTGTTTGTAATTACGATTACACTCTATCAGTAGAAGAAAATAAATGTGTACTGCATGGGCGGTACACAGCTGTCTTGTGAAACGGGCTCTGTCCCCTTCATTATTTACCCAACTTTTTTTTAGCACGGTTGATGAATGAAAAAAAAAAAAACTACACCATCTCCCGCTAAAGGGAACCATGTGTAGATGCGAAGCAGCAGGTGCTAACGCTTACACTGGCAGCGGCGTTGACGCTGGCGCTCATCGCAGCGTTGCGCAGGAGAGAAAACTGGGGAGGCGCAAAGCAGGCAGTGATGGAGCGGTGTTTCCTACTGGAACATGCCAGTCGCTGCTATTGGGCAATGAGAGACAGAAGACTCCGACTGGACACAGAGACCCGCAGTTCGCTTTTAGTTAACGCGCACGCTGCGAATTTTTATTGTTCAACAACGCACAGGAGAAATCTCCCACCGGCACCACCTTGCAGGTCAAGATCCAGTGCCATATATACGGGGTGGCCAGTGAACGGTTGTGCAGCGTGAGCAGTCGGTTTTTTCAACCAAGAAACACGCTAGCAGACGCTGCCTGCGTCGGCGTCGCCAGGCGAGAGAAGGGGGGGGAGCGTAGGAGAGGAGAGAGAGGGGGGGGGACGCGCATGCGCAGTGGGAGTGTGGACTAGAGCACTGCACGGGCTCGGGCCTACCCGAAAACCCGGGCCCGGCCCGGCCCGTGGGCCGGGCAGGGCCGGGTAAAGTAGGTTTCACGGCGGGCCCGGGCTGGGTTCGGGCCTGAAGCTCCGGGCTTAGGGCCGGGCCCGGGTTTGAGGTGGCGGGCTCGGGTCGGGCCGGGCCTGGACTTTTCTCAATTTTTAAAAAGATGCTAAAGTGAAACACTGAATCGGTTTAGACTGATAATGTGTACTCTGAGAACTCGAAAGTCATTCATCGCCACCATAACTTTATTAACACAGGAAAAAATCAAGGTAAAAGTTCCATTTTAGAATTTTGCGCTGAATGCTGCGCGCGTGGCGTAGGGATTTCAAACTGTTTTCGTCTTATTTTGGGGGCACTGGCTCTTCAATATTTCCTGAAACTTGGCATGTTAAGTCAATGGGCCACTCAGAGGTGAATCTACTTCATTTTTACCGGTTAGAATCTACGGAGGCCCCAGTAGACGCCGTCAGAATCTATGACGTGATGACTTCTGCGGCGCGAATTTCAAGGTGGCGTCGCCACCCGCATTTTCGCGCTTACCAAGAGTCTTGTCCTGGCAAGCGTTTTTGTTTTGGAATTGTAAACGAGGAATTTACTGATAACAGAAAAATTATTCTTCTCTTTAGTGTCATTTTAAGTTTGTTCCAAAGACGTTGCGCATACATATATGTTTCACATTTTATCTCGAAAAAGTACTTCTTTTATCTGGGGCAGGCTATTTGGAGTTTTCTGTTGGATAAGTGCTGAACTTCTTTTGCTTCTTGAATATAGGGCTACTTGATTTAAATCATCTGAAATGGGCGAGCAAAAAGTGAATATATGCCAAAAGCTTACATAGTTAACATCTGGCTATTCTGGGCTTAATCGCATTCTTTATTATATCCCAAATGTTATTCTGTGATCAGAAATTAAAGTAATATAATAAATTTATAACTTATTCTCGCAAGAACTCTAAAGCTGGGAAATGATCGCGAATATTCTACCCCTCTATTAAATCGAAAGGACTGCACGGTGTCTCGTTACATAGAATCCCTATAAAGACATTCGTTTTCCGTGGCTCCGTCACGGCTCCCAGTAGTCATGTCACGCGAGATGGACATGCACAGCCTGCTTTGTGCGCCCACCTTGTTGGCGTCTGAGCTTATGTCATGTTCCGTTACAGCAGGGGTCTGAAACTCGCATCATCTAACGGTCTGCATTCCCGGGGGGGGGGGGGGGGGGCGCAAGGGCCGGGAAGGAGGGGGGGTGGGTGTGGGGAATAGGTTGTACCAAATGTCACCTGATTTTGCCATTTGAAATGCCTTTCCCATATCTCATATATTGGTCATATCTGAAGGGTACTTGGTGGTGAGATTCCAACAACATGTACCTATCTCCAAAATGAGTAAAATCTGGACGGCTATTCTGAAATATGGACTTTTCTTTCACGGTTGCGTATCAACGCATGGTGTACACATGGGGTGTCTCACAAGAAAATGCTTTAGACCTGTTATGACTATGTAGCTTGAGGACGTACTTATAAGGAAAATAATAAAAAAAAATTGGACGAAGGCAGTCCTGTGCGGGTCGAGGGGCGCGTGTTTGAGACTCCTGCGCTATATAGCAATTGGCGTGCGCCGGGTTCTCCTTCAGGGGGGGGGGGCGAAGGTTAGTCGCAGTACATTCCCTCCCTATTATGTCAATGTATGGGGCCGACTTTGCGCCCCCCTCCTGCACCCCCCCATGCCCCCCCCCCCCCCTCCCGTGCGCACGCCTATGCTATATAATGCCAGAGATACATGATACTGCCGAAACAGAGTTGGAATGTCCACGAATAGCATAGGTCTATTAAACAAGGCATCGGGCAAAGTATATTCGCTTACGAAATGTCTGGCTTGAAAAAAGACAATTACGAATTCCGTGCCATGTGATTGATGTCCCTTTAATTACCTCGAAGCATATGAGTAAGCGTGGAAAAGCTTATTCGCGCCTTCATTACCAAACTGGAACAAACACCGAAAATAGACCTTCTACTAGTACAACATCGTTAAGAAGGCGTACACCATTATAATATGAAAAAAAAGAACGTGCTGAAACACATGCATAACGTACACTGCTGAAAACGTCAAGGAGAAGCCCTCAAAGAGGAGTTTTATAGATGACATTGAATAGCGGCATGATGTTCTGGAGCGAGAGAAATGAAGCGATGAGCTGGAAAGCTATGTTCATTGTGCAGAAATCTGCAGAGACATCCTAAATATGCTCCAGCGGTGGAATTTGAAGGCAACGACTGGCGACGCCTTCACAATTTGCAAGGCAGATGTACTCCCCTGCGGCTAGTGCAAGCAGTGCGAGAAACTTTAGCGCGGCAGGATATGTTGTGCAACAGCGCATGGCGTGCTTAAAGCCGGTATCTTTTGATAATTTG
The DNA here is from genome assembly GCA_030522465.1 of Rhipicephalus appendiculatus. Lineage (NCBI taxonomy): Eukaryota > Metazoa > Arthropoda > Arachnida > Ixodida > Ixodidae > Rhipicephalus > Rhipicephalus appendiculatus. The sequence goes on along the minus strand of JALIZH010018450.1, from coordinate 10,434 downwards.
ATTTCTTGTGCTATGACATGTGAAGAAACAAGCTGTACAATATGCCACAAAACACTGCTATAATTTATATGCTAGCAGCTGTGTGATAGATGAAAAGAATGCTATGAGAAATACTTTTTTTCTTCCTTTCGACAGCTTATACCTATTTCTAAAAGTACACCTGGTGCGCGCGGTTAATTATAATGTTTGTCTGGGTTATTGCAGTCACAAGAACATAATGAATTTTTATTTCTTTGTCTATTTCTCTTGCTGTGGCGAGGTGCTGAAGACAGGCGCTACATATCCGGAAGGATGCACGATTGGCTTTGTCGTTAGAACATGCTTTAAATTTTAATAGACCGCGAAGTAAACAAAGGGAAGACAGCGTTCTGTTCCTTGTGTCCTCTGTTTTCATTGCGCTCTGTATTGAAACTGAACTCATGCTGCAAGTCGCTTTCCTTGCTACAAAATCTGCAGCGAAACGCTCTTGATGATACCCATGGTTGATGCTTCGACACCCAGAACGGGAGCCTTAAGGAGTTCTGACGCGATTTTGGAACATCGCAAAAGGGACATTTTTCGTTTCCTTGGTATGCAGTGTCAACGCTCTCTACACACCGGAGTCAGACAACACGTATAAAATATTTTATTTTGATTTTAAAGTTTTCGTCGCGGAGCATCTGCAAGCCAGCTCCATTGCAATGGACATTATCCCGACGAGTCAAGACAGTTCCCGAGTTTGTGAGCTCTGCGTCCTGCATGCAGTCTAAATCGCAGAAATATCAGTCAGGGTCACTGGACGACAATTCACTCATCGTTGCTTACGTGCACCACGAGTAGATGACAGATTTCCCGTTAGTATGTCGCCAGTTGCTGTCTTGCCGCGACGTCACACTGCTGTCACACGTCAATGAGAAGCCGCCCTCTCGATACCGAAACCGAAATTGCTGTTTATGGTAGCGGTATTAAAAATATATCCAATGCATTCCCAAGCACTACGACACTCTTTATAGGTTTCTCGACACCAGTACTTTTATTTAGAGCAACAATCCGAAATTTTTTTTAATTCGTGTCAGTACTCCTTTAACTGCTCACGATCATTGTGAACAAGGCTTCCATTCTGGGTTCCGCAACGTCAACGCATTTTTATTCTTTTGTGGTCGGTGTCCTCGTCTTATTAAATGCGAAGCATTTCTTAGCGAACTTCGGCGACTTTGAGCGTATCTATCTATCTATCTATCTATCTATCTATCTATCTATCTATCTATCTATCTATCTATCTATCTATCTATCTATCTATCTATCTATCTATCTATCTATCTATCAAGCTATCTATCTAGCCGCCTACGACTTTGTGCTCTCCTGGCCGTATCGTTAATGGGATTTATACCAAATTTGGTATGGCATAACATGACTGTATGACGAACATGAATGGCTGGTTATATCATGAAAATCATGACTAACTTGTCATGAAAAGTATGATTTACCTGCCACGCTCATGGCGCGCTCGCGGCCGTTTCGTTAGCTTGATATACACCAAATTTGGGATTGAGTGACATGACTGTATGACGAACATAAATGACAAGTGGTAATATGAAAATCATGACTTCATGAACGACATGACTTGCATTCCACGCTCATAGCGCGCTCGCGGCCGTTTCGTTAGCTTGATATACACCAAATTTGGTATTGAGTGACATGATTGTATGACGAACATAAATGACAAGTCGTAATATGGAAATCATGACTTGTCACGGGCGACATGACTTGCATGCCACCCTCATGGCGCGCTCGCGGCCGTTTCGTTAGCTTGATATACACCAAATTTGGTATTGAGTTACATGACTTTATGACGAACATAAATGACAAGTCGTAATATAGAAATCATGACTTGTCATGAGCGACATGACTTGCATGCCACACTCATGGCGCGCTCGCGGCCGTTTCGTTAGCTTGATATACACCAAATTTGGTATTGAGTGACATGACTGTATGACGAACATAAATTACAAGTCGTAATATGGAAATCATGACTTGTCATGAGCGACATGACTTGCATGCCACGCTCATGGCGCGCTCGCCGCCGTTTCGTTAGCTTGATATACACCAAATTTGGTATTGAGTGACATGACTGTATGACGAACATAAATGACAAGTCGTAATATGGAAATCATGACTTGTCATGGGCGACATGACTTGCATGCCACACTCATGGCGCGCTCGCCGCCGTTTCGTTAGCTTGATATACACCAAATTTGGTATTGAGTGACATGACTGTATGACGAACATAAATGACAAGTCGTAATATGGAAATCATGACTTGTCATGAGCGACATGACTTGCATGCCACGCTCATGGCGCGCTCGCCGCCGTTTCGTTAGCTTGATATACACCAAATTTGGTATTGAGTGACATGACTGTATGACGAACATAAATGACAAGTCGTAATATGGAAATCATGACTTGTCTTGAGCGACATGACTTGCATGCCACACTCATGGCGCGCTCGCCGCCGTTTTGTTAGCTTGATATACACCAAATTTGGTATTGAGTGACATGACTGTATGACGAACATAAATGACAAGTCGTAATATGGAAATCATGACTTGTCATGGGCGACATGACTTGCATGCCACGCTCATGGCGCGCTCGCGGCCGTTTCGTTAGCTTGAATACACCAAATTACGTATTGAGTGACATGACTGTATGACGAACATAAATGACAAGTCGTAATATGGAAATCATGACTTGTCATGAGCGACATGACTTGCATGCCACGCTCACGGCGCGCTCGCGGCCGTTTCGTTAGCTTGATATACACCAAATTTGGTATTGAGTGACATGACTGTATGACGAACATAAATGACAAGTGGTAATATGGAAATCATGACTTCATGAGCGACATGACTCGCATTCCACGCTCATGGCGCGCTCGCGGCCGTTTCGTTAGCTTGAATACACCAAATTTGGTATTGAGTGACATGACTAACGAACATAAGTGGCAGGTGGTAACATGAAAATCTTGGCATGCATGTAATCTACGATGCCATTTACATGCCACGCTCATAGTGCGCTTGCGTTCAGTTCGCTAGCTTGACGTACACCAAAATTGGTATATCGCGACGTGACTGTACGGCGAACACAAATGACAGGTGGTAACATGTAAAACATGACACTCAAATTATGTAAAGCATGATTTGCTCCTTCCTGGCTGCTTTGCATTACATCGATTCCCACAGTGCGTGGGATCTGCCGATTTTTTATTCAATGATTCTTCCCGACCAGACTGGTGTTCATTGCATCCAGTATATCAGCTCAGCTGTTTCCACCGTGAGTCCCTTTTTAGAAGAAATTACTGTAGGTTAAAGTGTAATTGTTAGCGAAGCATGCGCCAGAAAAGTGAATATATTTGCTACTTAAAACACCTTGTTGTCGATTGCGTGTTCGGGCAACACCTCCTAGATTATTGGATCGGGCCCCCTGACGGGCCCGATATGCGGTCGGGCCGGGCCGGGCCGGGTAGGCGAATTTTTTCCTCGGGTACGGGCCGGGCCCGGGTATCGCTCTGAGTCACCGGGCGGGGCTCGGGCGGGTAAGTTTAAACAAGTTCCGGGCCCGGGCCGAAAATCCCGGCCCGTGCAGTGCTCTAGTGTGGACGCCGCGGGCAGGGATGCCTAGAGGAGAGAGGGGGGGAGCGTAGGAGGCGAGAGAAGAGGGGAGGCGCATGCGCAGTGAGGGTGTGGTTGCCGCGGGGAGGGATGCCTAGAGGAGGGGTAGAGGAGATTTTTCTATATTTATTTCTATTTGAAAGGGTATGCGCATGCGCAGTAAGGGTGGTCACGCCGCACACCACCACCGGATTAAGCTTCGCTATAAGATGCTTCACATATAAAAGTCACAGCGTTGCCGCAAGTGCGAAGCACTGATTGCGACAGCAACACATTGGCATGTCTTATCAAGAAAGGCTATTGGTCTTATCAAGAAAGGCTAGAGGCTTTCTCTCTTGGCCAACATGGCTGCTGCAGCGATCGAAGCACTGATTGCGACAGCAACACATTGGCATGTCTTATCCAGAAAGGCTAGAAGCTTTCTCTCTTGGCCAACATGGCTGCTGCAGCGATCGAAGCACTGATTGCGACAGCAACACATTGGCATGACGTATCAAGAAAGACTAGAAGCTTTCTCTCTTGGCCAACATGGCTGCTGCAGCGATCTAAGTGACCTCAATGCGATGTATGGCGTCATCGCAAACATAGCAATGAAAGCGCGTATGAAGCTAGGAGTCATCTGTTGAAAACATCTCAAGCGATCAGCACGTGAGGACGCACGACCACGCCCTTTACGTCAAAGTGCACGACTGGAGGCGCAGCCATACTATGGCGAAAGACGAGCTGGGTGACATCCATTCAAGCACGCACTTTAGGCCTTCGCGCAACATCGTGGACGATAGCGAACAAATCTTTTACACGCTGAAGCACCTTAGACATGTGTGTGCCACCAACGATGAATGGTGCATATAAATTGATTGACGCTAGTATGCTAAAGGATGTATGCCTTCGTGGACACGTCGACTAACGGGTCGCGCTGCGGAGCGAGGAGTCGCCGGGGCGGATGGCTGGTAGTGCGCTTCGGAAAAAATATTCTCCTGAATAATTTTCCAATGTGGGTTATGCACACGCACGCACGCACGCACGCACGCACGCACACACGCACGCACACACGCACGCACGCACACACACACGCACACACACACACACACACACACACACACACACACACACACACACACACACACACACACACACACACACACACACACACACACACACACACACACACATATATATATAGCGGGGCGACCGCGAAAACCCGCCGAGAGCACCTACATAATTGCTATCACAAAGACGTTTATTAAAATCGCTGTCAGCAAAAGGCAGTTTCGCCTAAAGAAAGAAGCAATGAATGTGATAACAGGAAACTGGCATGTCTCTGGAAGAGCGGCAAGCAGCTCGAAACTTGCGGCATGCTGCTCAAGCACAAAGGACGCAGGAAAAGCAAACACAAAACGAGTGCGACCTGTCACAGCTCGACACTTGCAGCGCGCTGTTCAAGCACAAAGAGGACGCACAAAAAGAGTGCGAAACGTCACAGTTGTTACTTCAATTAGCCCCTACTTTGGCTCTTCTAGATAGCAGCTTACTTCTTTCGCAAACGCGGCTGGTGTAGCGAGTAAAGTGCCCTTCGTGCGGTCCGTAGCTTAAATGCCAACTTATCTGTGAAAGCACAAGTCGTACAAAACTGCCCCTCAAGACGTGAGCGCGCGAGTACCATCGACCACACCCTGTATGTCAATGTACAAGTCAGAGGCACGCATCCCAACTCCGGCAAAACACTAGAGAGTTTTAGAATTGTGAGCCCAAGCAATTTGCGAGCTGCCTGAGCGCATGCACAGAACGCAAGTCACTCTCGGACTCTTGCGCTCGCGTTGTGCTAAGACCGTAGCTTTGGAAAGGTTCTTAGTAACTTGCAACTCTTGGTAACTCTCAGCATCGTAACTCTCAGTAACTCTTGCGCGCGCTTTTTCCCAAACCTTTGGGCGGTGAACAAAACCGTAAAACGCGCGACCTCAAGATAATAAAATCAAGACGGTCCTTGCCAGTGGCACGTGAAGGCAAGCCTCGCGTTTCCTGCTGGAGTCGATTCTAGTCACTAAAATATAACTACATTTGGGTCTAGTTCCGGAGGCCAAAATTGCAGTGCAAACGCACTTCTTTGTCCTTCATACTTTTTCTTTACTTCTTTCTCCCTTCCCCAATTTGAATATGTTTCTTTTCTTCGCGTATCTGATACACTATCATCCTTATTACACTTTCCATCAGCTTACAGCGCAAGAAAAGACGAGGACGTAGACCAAGGATGTGACGACACGAGTGGTGACTCTCAACTTAAGTTGGTTAGAAGGTAGGGCGCGAATAAATACAGAGACCGACCGGCTATCGACATAGCAACTGCGCGTGTGCAGCAGAGTCATCCAGGTGAAAACCAAAATTACTCAGGGCTTGTGGAGCACCTACGTGCGTCAAAAAAAAAATACACCATCTCCCGCTAAAGGGAACCATGTGTAGATGTGAAGCAGCGGGCGCTAACGCTTACATTGGCGGTGGCGTTGACGCTGGTGCTCATCGCAGCGTTGCGGAGGACAGAAAACTGGGGAGGCGCAAAGCACGCAGTGATGGAGCGGTGTTTCCTACTGGAACATGCCAATCGCTGCTAATGGGCAATGAGAGACAGAAGACTCCGACTGGACACAGAGACCCGCACTCCGCTTTTAGTTAACGCGCACACTGCGAATTTTTATTGTTCAACAACGCACAGGAGAAATCTCCCACCGGCACCACCTTGGAGGTCAAGATCCATTGCCATATATACGGGGTGACCAGTGAACGGTTGTACAGCGCGAGCAGTCGGTTTTTTCAACCAAGAAACTCGCTAGCAGACGCTGCCTGCGTCGGCGTCGCGAGGCGAGAGAGGGGGGGGGGGAGAGAGAGGGGGGGGGACGCGCATGCGCAGTGGGAGTGTGGACGCCGGGGCAGTGATTCCTGGGAGCGTAGGAGAGGAGAGAGAGGGGGGACGCGCATGCGCAGTGGGAGTATGGACGCCGCGGGCAGGGATGCCTAGAGGAGAGAGGGGGGAACGTAGGAGGGGAGAGAGGAGGGGAGGTGCTTGCGCAGTGAGGGTGTGGTTGCCGCGGGGAGGGATGCCTAGAGGAGAGAGAGGGGGGAGAGGAGGTTTTTTATTTTTATTTTTTCAAAGGTTTGCGCATGCGCAGTAAGGGTGGTCACGCCGGCACACCACCACCACCACCGGATTAAGCTTCGCCATAAGATGCTTCACATCTAAAACATACAAAACAAGACCAACTCACAAACACACGTGTGACGCAAACACATCCGGCGCTAGTGGAGACAGGTTACAATTAAGAAATTGCACTTCCTTTTCGCTAAGGGCAACAGACGGATGGCTTATACACCTTTCGCCTTCTCTGGCGATGAACAAAGCCTCCATTATTTCCCTCGCGTTTAGATGCTTATGTCGGAACAAACACTCTGTTTCCGCCGCCATCGGTTCGCAACCACATTCTCTGCAGTGTGAAAGCAGGAGCAAACCGCCTGCAGCCCTCAAAGATGAAAAATGATCTCTCAATCTAATATTTACACATCGTCCGGTTTGCCAATATAAACACGCCCGCATGACAACAGCAACCTGTACACAACACCTGACTTGCACCTAATGTGTCTATCTTTCTGCTTCTCGGAACATGAATTACGAGCCTTAGCTACACCCGATAGTTTCTTATGTAAACGTGAGCAGATATTCGCAACTACAACCAACTAGCCCAGATGTCCCTTCTTGATCCTTAATACACGTTTTGCTTTAGTGCTATTGTTGTGTGGGCACGAGCGGTGAGGTTGCCTTAGGCAGTGGTGGTTGCCATATGCAGTGGTGTATGAAAGATAAAAGCAGTCAGTTGCTTTTCCTCGTGGGTGTCTTGTGCGCTGACGCTGTAATTTTAGCCTCAGGATTCTGGTCACGGTGTAAGATATATGCTATGATTCTGGTTCAGCCGTCTCGTTTCTTTACTCTTGTGGCATAATCATACAAGGCAGTGGCGTAGCTAGGGGGAGGGTGTTGGGGGGAGTTGAAACCCCCCCGAGACTTTTCAATGTTGCTTGTGTGTACATACACGCACACATACAAACGCACGCACGAACATACATAAAGTATGGTTGAACCCCCCTCCGAAAAAAAAATTCCTGGCTACGCCCCTGATACAAGATCGAAAGCGTTCCGACTAGCACGCGTCCCCACGAGTCACACAACGCTCTTCATTGTCCTTCGTCGATTGGCCACTAGTGGCCACAACCCCAAAATGGAAAACCAGCGTGAATCGCCAGAATTTCTTTCCTTCATGGGCGCCAGCGATACGACACAAACGCTGCGCAGGCAACCATGCAGCATAGCCCGCCTCTCGCATAACTTTAAATTCACCTCGTGTGGCGTCCCGTGTGTTTTACCCAATGCCGCATTAGCTTCTATTCGGAGGTTGGTATCCCAGAATACGAATGACGCTTGGCGTAATTGTCTGAGGTAGCACGCTGCTGTGCGAGAGCTTGGATGTTCGGATCCCCGGTCGCGCGCTTCGGAATTTTTTTTCGCCTGTATAATATTTATCTGTGACTTTTATGCATATACACATACATGCAGATATATGGGACATTATGGCATTGGCAAAAATTCGCCGAGAGTTCTCACATAATTGCTATCGCAATAAAAACCCAGTTACATCTAAAATAATAGCAATATCTGGAGTTGTACGTCCCAGAACCACGATGAGATTTTGAGATACGCCGTAGTGGAGGGCTCGCGAAATTTCGACCATCAGGTGTTCTTCAACGTGAAGTGACATCGCGCAGTACACGGGCCTCTAGCATTGCGCCTGCATCGAAATGTGATCGCCGCTGCCGGGATCAAACTCACCACTCTGGTCAGTAGCCAAGCACCATAACCACCCGGTTACGTCTTTGAGTTTAGGTATTTCCTCCATACTTCGTTCGAGAAAGGACTCCACGTGACATTTCAATGGCTGCCAAGTCACTGCGGCGTAATATGCAGTGAGTATGCCGATAATGCTGCTCGTGGCTTTCAAGGAGACAGGCTCGATGCAATAGCCCTATCAAGGAACGATGCGGACAGCCAACTTTGCGTGGCCTCACAAGAAATCACTTCTAGAATACAGCAAGTAATCTGCGCAACCAACAGCACCACTGCCCGAACACTTTACGTCTTCAGACACCTACTGGACTTTGCTAGAACGCCACTCTGCTTGATCGTTTATGGCTAACAGTGGCTTTCACGAAGTCATTATCCTTTCGAATCGAAATAGCTGGCCACCCTTTTTGTGACAACTGCCATAGCGAGGACACGTTGCAGCACATCTGCGAATGCCCTCGTTACAACGCGGCGAGAAAATCACTCGCAGTCGCTCTAGCCTGCTTAATCACAGACTGATGACGACAGAAGCCATTCCGGAATGTCGTCCAGAGAGCTCGTCGTGGGTGAAGGAGACGATGGCAGTGGTGAATTTCTCGAAGGCATCAGACTTGCACCGACGGCTTTAGACTACTGCTGTTACCGTGACTGTGAGGGGTGTGACAAAGTACGTGCTCTCCCTCTCTCTCTCTGTTTCTCTATCTTTAAAACTCCCTCATCCTTTTCCCCAATGTAGGGCAGCATACCGGTCCTACCAGACTGCTTAACATTCCTACATTTTCATTCTCTCGTGTTCCTTCCTTCATCAGTACTTCTTAACTTTCCACGCGTGTTCAACAAGCGCTCCTAATATTCAAGCTCAGATTGTGGCTGCTGCCTGGTGATATCTGCCATCAAAAGTTTCACTTGAAATATATAATGAAAGGGAACTTTGCGATGGGCCCGCATTTTTTTTAACTGCGGAGGTGTTTAAGCTATTATTAAGTTATTATTACCATTAACGGGCACGCAGTCTAATGTTCTCCTTCGTCCTCCTCTTCATTTTCTGCTTCGATCCAAGAACACGAGAGGCGTTTTGTGCGGCGCGGTATGCAATAACTCTCATGGGCGGGAGAACGAGCACAGAGAAATAAGAAGACAGCGAGAAATTCTTGGCGAAAAAGTTCCTTGACGAAACGGGATTCAAACCCGCATGCCCGCGATACGAAGGCGAGCGTTGTAATCACTCGGATATCCAGGAACGCTAGCAGAGCACAACATAAGCTAGTAGAATCTAGTATAGCAAGAGATCACGAAAGGGAGGTGGCGAGGAGAGATGTGAGGAGCAGGGAAAGGAGGAGAAGAGAAAGTAAAACATGGCCCTTTGTAGTGTAGAACCGCAAAAGGTAGGCGAACAAAGTGAGGGTGACGATGGATGACAGGAGGATGGTACAGAATAAATCATAGCATAGCCTTCTATAGTGTAGTACACCAACATGTATGAAGGGCTTTAGCGTTGCAGAGATTTTTCGCTATCAACCACGAGATGGCGAGAAGGCCCAGAGTGCGCACTTTAAAGGGTGTAGCCCAGCTTGCCTTTCGCCGGAGTTTGGCTGAGCGTGCAGTCGTGTACTTTGACCTACAGGGCGTGGTTGTTCGTCCTCACGTGCTTATCACTTGAGGGTATTTCAAAACATATGACATCTAGCTTCGTACGCGTTGTGCTTTCATCGCAAAGTTGGCGATGAAGCCATAGACCCCTTGAAGGTAACGGCATGAAACAGCCGTGTTTCCCAAGAGAGTGAGTTGCTCGCCTTTCTACGTATCGCATTTCAATTCATTCCTGTCGCATTCATTGGTTCACACATGCAGCAAAGCTGTGACTTTTTTATCCTTGAATCGTTCGAAAAATGTTGGGTAAACGTT
>JALIZH010018449.1:0-18180 GCA_030522465.1 Rhipicephalus appendiculatus | reverse complement strand
TGAAAAACTTTGTCCAGAGAAGACGCAGGGGAGACCCCGCGCCACCCGGCTAGTCCCACGTAGGGACCGCCAAGCCGAGCTTGGCGGCCCGTTCACGGGTGCTCTGAACGGCCTGGGTTTGGTCGTAGAATGTAACGCTTAGCAGCGACGCGGAGGATTAGCAGACGACGAGACGCTTCGTGTCACTAGTGCGGGTCCTGCCTGACGCAGAAAGGCTCTCGTTGGCCTTTTTCGCACTCTCGATGGTCAACATTTGCAGTATCCAACGCGCATGCGCCGTGGCCCGCAGTGCACACATTTGGTTCTCAGCAAAAAGATGTCACGTTCTTTCTACCGAAATTTGACCACGAAAAATGGATGGTGTTCGGATGTGTGGTAACCTGTAGGCCAAGAAGAGAGAAAGATAAAGGAAAGACAGGGAGGTTAACCAGAGGAGGACTCCGGTTTGCTACCCTGTACTTGGGAAGGGGAAAAGGGGGGTGTAAAAGAATGAAAGAGAGGAAGAAGAGTTTGTGACAGTAGGCAAAAAAAAGAAAAAGTTGTGTCTGGAACACCGTCCGCGTACTAGGCAGCAACATTGTTCGCGCACCGTCACAGTTTGTCATTCAGTCCGGTCGCTCTTTCGCTGTTGAAGCGGGTGCAGTCACAGAGAAGGTGCGCGACTGTTTCGCTGCACCCGCATACTTCACAGGATGGGCTGTCAGCCATTCCAATCAGAAATGAACAGGCATTTGTGAACGCCACTCCAAGCCACAGACGGGGCAGCAAGGTACTGTCACGTCATGATAGGCTGGGCGGGATACGTAGCTGGAGGTCAGGATCCAAAGTATGCAGCCGCGCACTTGTGAACGCTGGTGAATGCCACAAGTCCAACGTCAGACGACGGGCTAGTACACGAAGTTCTTTTGCGGCGTCGGATCTTGACAATGGAATGGCGACACTGCTGACACTGTCGTGGGCGGATCGGGCAGCTGCGTCCGCTTGGTCATTTCCTTGAATGCCACAGTGACTAGGAAGCCACTGGAATATCACTTTGTGTCCTTTTTCAATTGCTTCATGATGGACTTGTCTGATTTCCGCCACGAGCTGCTCATGGGAGCCATGACGTAAAGTGGAGGGCAGACTTTGCAGGGCTGCTTTGCTATCGCAAAACATAGCCCACGAATTAGGTGTCTGCTCTATAACAAACTGAAGAGCAGCACGGAGGGCTACTAGTTCAGCAGCTGTAGTTGAGGTTGCTTGAAACATTTTGAGCTGTATTGTCATAGATCTTACTGGAATTATTACGGCAGCGGTTGAGCTTGTAGCCATAACTGAACCATCAGTGTAGATATGCGTGACAGCACTGTACACCTCGTGTAAATAAAGTAATGCGGCCTGTTTAAGTGCAAGCGGTGACATTCTTTTCTTCTTCGTAACCCCAGGTATATAAAGGCGCACTTCAGGTCAATGTAGACAGCACAAAAGCGAGGAAGGTCTTGCTGCAGGCGTATAATTTTTTTTTATTTCGAGAGTTTGCCCAACGGCATACATAGTTAAATATCCAGATAGAGGCCGGTTTCCGCTATGTACATCAACAGTGCTCTACGGTGGGGCGAGGGCAAAGAACTACTATGGGCAGAAATAATGTGACTGAATGTTGTACGCGGCCTTTCTGCAGGTAAAGATGTCAGATGGTGCGAAGGTACCCGGGCAAGGTGTCGAATATGTGCCCCGAGGGAATCAGTGGTTAGGTACGTGGTTATAGGATGATCTCCAGCAATGACAATTGTTGCCGCTGTAGTCGCACATTTCGGAAGACCGAGGCACGTCCTTAAGGCTTGAGCTTGCAGCCCCTGGAGTACACGCAGATTAGTTTTACAAGTATTTCCCATCACAGGAAGGCTGCATCTCACAAAGCTGAGAAACAATGCATTGTAGAGCTGCAGCATTGCCTGTACTGAAGTGCCCCACGACTTTCCACCGAGGAACTTGAGAAAGTGCGCTATGGTAGTCAGCCTTCTCTTTAAGTACAAAACATGTGGCGTCCATGATAAATCTCGGTCGATGATTACGCCTAAAAAGCAATGCTTCCGGTCATGGGCAACTACTTGCCCATTGATCGTTATTGGGTACTGCCGCATTGTCTTGCGTGTAAATGCGACAAGGCAGCACTTCTCTGGGGACTGTCCAAACTTTGATTTTTAAATACAACGCGGTCATTGTAGCTGCCTTTTGTAATCTGGCTCGTACTTGTAGGCGTGTCACGGCAGATGCACAGATGCAGATGTCGTCTGCATATATAGACACATGTACTGTCTTCGGCAGACATTTGATGAGGCCAACGAGCACAAGATTGAATAGCGTCGGGCTTAATACACCACCTTGCGGCACTCCACGTTCTGTTTGATGGTAAGATGTGGCACCATCCTCAGTGACCATGAAAAAACTTCTACCAGTCAAATAGCTGCATATCCACTCAAATGTACGGCCGCCCACTCCGACTTCAGTCATTGCGTCTATAATTGCACCATGCTTTACATTGTCGTAGGCGCCTTTTATATCAAGAAACAGTGCTGCTGTGAGGCGTTTAAGGCGTCTTTGATGTTGGACGAACGTCACTCGGTCAATTATGTTATCGATTGAGGAGCGCCCACGTCGAAAACCTGCCACAGCGTCTGGGTAGACGTTGTACTGTTCCTCTTCCTCACTACACAGGTACCACTCCAAGCGTGTCAGCACCATTCTTTCCATAACCTTCCCAATACAGCTGGCTAGAGCAATGGGTCGTTACGATGATAGAACTAATGGCGATTTACCTGGTTTAAGAAGTGGAACCAAGCGGCTACATTTCCATTCCTGTGGAACCAGTCCCGAGCTCCAAGACTCGTTGTACACATTTAGCAGCACGTGTCGTGCCTTCTCCCCAAGGTTTCCGAGCGCTGAGTAAGTCACACCGTCCGGCCCGGGAGCTGATGAGCGCCTGCAGCTTGCCAGTGCCGCTTCTAGCTCCTCCATTGAGAACATGAGGTCCATGAGAGAGTCTCGAGACCCATGAGTGACGCGTTGCAGAGGTGCGCATCTAGCCTGTGAGCCAATCAGTTTCGCGCAAAATTCTTCAGCCACCTCGATCTCTCTTCGGCCCTGCTTCAGAGCGAGAGACTTGAAAGGAAACCGCTGATGCGGTAGATCACGAAGTCCGCGAACGGTCCTCCATATTTTGGATAAACGTTGACGTGGATCCAAGGACTCGCAGAAGAGCTTCCATCTTTTGGATTGAAGTGCACCAATACGGCGCTGGATCTTCTTTTGCAGCCGTCTTGCCTCCCTGAGGTCGTGTATTGAGTTAGTTCGCCTGTATCTTCTTTCCGCGCGTCTCCGAATCGCCCGTAGGTGCTGTAATTCGGCTTCAAATTCATTGTAATTCGGAAATGGCTGATATGTGCGCGTGGTCTCTTTCATGGTGTTGCGAATCTCATTGTCAAAATCTGATGGAGCCGTACCTTCACAGACTTCCTCCATGTGCAGACGGAACGCCGACCAGTCAATAGTCCGTCGGAGAGAGGTAGAGGTGCCCTTGGATAGTCCCTTTATCTTCAGATAAGTAGGAATATGGTCACTTCCGTGAGATTCGATATCCACGAACCATTTTACGCGTCTTTCCAGCTGCCAAGAGACCAAGGTCAAGTCCAAGCAACTGCTGTAGGTCGTTGCCCGCAGATATGTCGGACTACCATCGTTGAGGCAGCACAGATTGTGCTGTGTCGCGAATACTGCTAATTTTCTTCCCCTAGAGTCCATCTTCACACTACCCCACAGCGGGTGATGAGCTTGAAGTCTCCAGTGAGAATCCGAGAATCCAGGGACCAGGCGTTGATGTTAACAAGGTTTGCAGGTGTTTGGAATCAAAGTGACTTGAAGGGGAAATGTATGCTGCAACAAGAGTGAACGTAAGCTCCTTCGCCTTCACTGATAAGCAAACGTACTGGTTCTCATTGTCAGGTAACACTGGGTGCTCCACGTATGTAAGTTCACATATTATATATACAACAACCTTGCTTCGTTCCCCGCAAGTCGATGACAAGAATGACTCATAAGCAGATATGCGCAGAACGTTCTGAAAGTTCGGTTCGCAAATTACGAGAACCGGGAACTGATTCTCGAAGACAAAGGGCCTAAAGTCAGAGATTCCGGATTTGAGGCCGCGGGCATTCCACTGAAAAAGAGACGCTTTCTTGACTTCACTGCGGAAACACACCGATTAATGGGCCATGGCTTTACTCGATGTTCTCAAGCACTGGGGTCAGAGCATCCAGTACCTGTAGAGCGCTGCGAGCAGCTGGAGTGTCCATGTTCGTCAGTAGCAGGCGCATGACATTCGTGAGAGACTTTAGCATGGTGATCACTTGTGAGTCTCTCTCTCGCATCTCGTCACCAGCAGCGACATTAGAGTTCAGTGGGCGAATGCCTTGCTGTTGCTCTGATGCTTGATATGTGTTCGGTAGCGCTGGCCACACCTCACCTGCCGAAGCCGCGGCGGCATAACCGCGTTTTCCAGAGACCGCCTTTTCCTTATTTGAGTTAGGTTGAAGAGGAAGTTGCGGAGAGGGGTGGAAGGAGTCGCTGCCGGGCGTGACTGCTTCCTTACGCCAGATGACCTTCGTTTCCGGGGACGTCGACGCCTTATTGCGGCGGCAGCATCTCTGTGTGATGATCCGTCACGGACCATCTTCCTCAATATCTGCTGCTCCTTCTCTAGCAGCGGGCATTCTTTCGAGGATGCAGCGTGAGGACCCTGGCAATTGGAGCACTTGAGCTTTTTTGCACGGCAAATGCCCGAGTCGTGCGACTCGGAACACCGTGGGCATACTGTTGAATTTAGACATACTGCGCTCACGTGTCCGATCTTCTGACATCTTCTGCATTGTAGGGGCTTGGGTATAAAAGGTCGTACCGCATGTCTAAATAGGCCTACCTTTACATGGGATGGTAGGGAGTCACCTTTGAAGACGAGCCTCACACAACTCGAACTGCCAAGACGTCGAATGTGTAGTATGGTAACGCCATCTGTCGCCGGCTTGATCAATATCGGCAGGTCGTTGTCAATAATTGATGTGTCAATGTCGTAGACAACACCAGCGGTGGTGTCGTTACTCTGTGGAACGACGTAGTGGACATTAACATCACCCAGGGTTCTTAGCTTCATCAGGGCGTCGAGTGCGCTTCGGTTGTGAACATCGACAGCAAAAACGTTCTTTCGCTTATTGATTCTAATATCCTTTATCTCTCCCGGAATGAGAGCTTCCAGAGACATCGAGATGTGTTGCCGATTAAGCCTGTTGAGATTGTCCGTACTTGTGTCAGGCACAAATAGAATAGTGTGCGCTGACGGCCTCCGTGGTGGCATCACAGTTGACTTACTTGAAGACGACTGTCCGCTGATGTTCCTTCTTTTCGCCTTTCGGTGGGACACTCTTTCGAAGCCTTCAGCGTCAGAAGCGTCGTCACTCGAGCATGAATACAGCATGGTGTCTTCACTGCCGGCTTGACTCTGTGGGCAATTTCTCTTCCTTGGGCCGGATCCAGCCGACGTCGCGACGTCGCGTCGGCACTCTGCGGAGTCCACTTCCATCGCCGCAGCAACGGGAGCGGTGTCTCCCAGTATAACACGGGAAAAAAATGAAAAACTGTAGCGGAACAAAATAGTGTTCCGGCTCAGAACCACTGCCACTGCGTCGATACGGCTGACTATACGCCATTCTAAGAAGCGGTCGCGGGGCATAATATTTAGGAACAACAAGAAAGCACGAACTGGGCACAGACAGAAAACACACACGTGCACACACCACACGCGAGAACTGCGTTTAAACCTTCCTGGTGCAATTTTAGTGCTCCTGAAGAACCATTCAATTGTATGACGTTCAACTGCACGTATTTCAAAAGTCATGTTGGGCGAATCAAGTTTTCCAGTATTCTTGTAAAGCTAAGCTTATATATATGTTAGTATCATCTGCTAAGCGTTTTATTTCTGCCACCTACCCCAGCCCTCAATGAATATATGCCTTCCTAACAAAACTGCAAGGCTGAAAAAAAAAGAAGAACGTCTCTCCAACATGATCAGGCTAGTTCAGGCCTTCGTAATGAGCCGAATAACGTGGTGAAATGTTGCCAGCTCGCACTGCCTACATGGGATCGCGGCCTGAGAACTTTTGACCACCCCTGTACGTGGCACCCTACCTCGAGTGGCAGGTAGCGGAGAGGACAAAGATGGGAGGCTTAATCAGAAAGGCTTACAAACACACGACAGGGTTAGCGATCAATACGAGCATGAGTAGGTTACGAGATCTTGGTCTACAGTACATAGCTCAGTACGAACGTCTTTGCAAATAAAGCACGACGGGCAGATACATACTATAGAGGTTAGGAATCCGATATCACGCTCACCACGGTGTCAAACTCGTCGTACCAAGCAACGTCAGGTTGGTCGTCCTTCCCTTGCGAAAGAACCCGCACCCCGAATACCACAGGGGTAGGAGCTCGGAAAAGAGAGCACAGGACATAGAGAGGAAGAATGGCAACTGTAGAGACACGGTGTTCGTGGACGCGGCTGCACACTCTAAGAAAAAAAGCCGGCAGATCCCACGCACTGTGGGAATCGATGTAATGCGAAGCAGCCAGGAAGGAGCAAATCATGCTTTACATAATTTGCATGTCATGTTTTACATGTTAGGACCTGTCATTTATGTTCGTGATACAGTCATGTCACTCAATACCAAATTTGGTGTATCTCAAGCTAACGAAACGGCCGCGAGCACGCCATGAGCGTGGCATGCAAGTCATGACGCACATGACAAGTCATGATTTCCATATTACCACTTGTCATTTATGTTCGTCATACAGTCACGTGACTCAATACCAAGTTTGGTGTATATCAAGCTAACGAAACGGCCGCGAGCACGCCATGAGCGTGGCATGCAAGTCATGTCCCTCATGACATGTCATGATTTCCATATTGCTACTTGTCATTTATGTTCGTCATACAGTGACGTCACTCAATCCCAAATTTGGTGTATATCAAGCTAATGAAATGGCCGCGAGCGCGCCATGAGCGTGGCATGCAAGTCATGTCGCTCATGACACGTCATGATTTCCATACTGCCACTTGTCATTTATGTTCCTCATACAGTCATGTCACTCAATACCAAATTCGGTGTATCTCAAGCTAACGAAACGGCCGCGAGCACGCCATGAGCGCGGCATGCAAGTCATGTGCCTCATGACATGTCATGATTTCCATATTGCCACTTGTCATTTATGTTCCTCATACAGTCATGTCACTCAATACCAAATTTGGTGTATCTCAAGCTAACGAAACGGCCGCGAGAACGCCATGAGCGTGGCATGCAAGTCATGTGCCTCATGACATGTCATGATTTCCATATTGCCACTTGTCATTTATGTTCCTCATACAGTCATGTCACTCAATACCAAATTTGGTGTATCTCAAGCTAACGAAACGGCCGCGAGCACGCCATGAGCGTGGCATGCAAGTCATGTCCCTCATGACATGTCATGATTTCCATATTGCTACTTGTCGTTTATGTTCGTCATACAGTGACGTCACTCAATCCCAAATTTGGTGTATATCAAGCTAATGAAATGGCCGCGAGCGCGCCATGAGCGTGGCATGCAAGTCATGTCGCTCATGACACGTCATGATTTCCATACTGCCACTTGTCATTTATGTTCCTCATACAGTGACGTCACTCAATACCAAATTCGGTGTATCTCAAGCTAACGAAACGGCCGCGAGCACGCCATGAGCGTGGCATGCAAGTCATGTGCCTCATGACATGTCATGATTTCCATATTGCCACTTGTAATTTATGTTCCTCATACAGTCATGTCACTCAATACCAAATTTGGTGTATCTCAAGCTAACGAAACGGCCGCGAGCACGCCATGAGCGTGGCATGCAAGTCATGTGCCTCATGACATGTCATGATTTCCATAT
The DNA here is from genome assembly GCA_030522465.1 of Rhipicephalus appendiculatus. Taxonomy (NCBI): domain Eukaryota; kingdom Metazoa; phylum Arthropoda; class Arachnida; order Ixodida; family Ixodidae; genus Rhipicephalus; species Rhipicephalus appendiculatus. The sequence continues at coordinate 10,187 of JALIZH010018449.1, read as the reverse complement.
TGCCACTTGTCATTTATGTTCCTCATACAGTCATGTCACTCAATACCAAATTTGGTGTATCTCAAGCTAACGAAACGGCCGCGAGAACGCCATGAGCGTGGCATGCAAGTCATGTGCCTCATGACATGTCATGATTTCCATATTGCCACTTGTCATTTATGTTCCTCATACAGTCATGTCACTCAATACCAAATTTGGTGTATCTCAAGCTAACGAAACGGCCGCGAGCACGCCATGAGCGTGGCATGCAAGTCATGTCCCTCATGACATGTCATGATTTCCATATTGCTACTTGTCGTTTATGTTCGTCATACAGTGACGTCACTCAATCCCAAATTTGGTGTATATCAAGCTAATGAAATGGCCGCGAGCGCGCCATGAGCGTGGCATGCAAGTCATGTCGCTCATGACACGTCATGATTTCCATACTGCCACTTGTCATTTATGTTCCTCATACAGTGACGTCACTCAATACCAAATTCGGTGTATCTCAAGCTAACGAAACGGCCGCGAGCACGCCATGAGCGTGGCATGCAAGTCATGTGCCTCATGACATGTCATGATTTCCATATTGCCACTTGTAATTTATGTTCCTCATACAGTCATGTCACTCAATACCAAATTTGGTGTATCTCAAGCTAACGAAATGGCCGCGAGAACGCCATGAGCGTGGCATGCAAGTCATGACGCACATGACAAGTCATGATTTCCATATTACCACTTGTCATTTATGTTCGTCATACAGTCACGTGACTCAATACCAAATTCGGTGTATCTCAAGCTAACGAAACGGCCGCGAGCACGCCATGAGCGTGGCATGCAAGTCATGTCCCTCATGACATGTCATGATTTCCATATTGCTACTTGTCATTTATGTTCGTGATACAGTCATGTCACTCAATACCAAATTTGGTGTATCTCAAGCTAACGAAACGGCCGCGAGCACGCCATGAGCGTGGCATGCAAGTCATGACGCACATGACAAGTCATGATTTCCATATTACCACTTGTCATTTATGTTCGTCATACAGTCACGTGACTCAATACCAAGTTTGGTGTATATCAAGCTAACGAAACGGCCGCGAGCACGCCATGAGCGTGGCATGCAAGTCATGTCCCTCATGACATGTCATGATTTCCATATTGCTACTTGTCATTTATGTTCGTCATACAGTGACGTCACTCAATCCCAAATTTGGTGTATATCAAGCTAATGAAATGGCCGCGAGCGCGCCATGAGCGTGGCATGCAAGTCATGTCGCTCATGACACGTCATGATTTCCATACTGCCACTTGTCATTTATGTTCCTCATACAGTCATGTCACTCAATACCTAATTCGGTGTATCTCAAGCTAACGAAACGGCCGCGAGCACGCCATGAGCGTGGCATGCAAGTCATGACGCACATGACAAGTCATGATTTCCATATTACCACTTGTCATTTATGTTCGTCATACAGTCACGTGACTCAATACCAAGTTTGGTGTATATCAAGCTAACGAAACGGCCGCGAGCACGCCATGAGCGTGGCATGCAAGTCATGTCCCTCATGACATGTCATGATTTCCATATTGCTACTTGTCATTTATGTTCGTCATACAGTGACGTCACTCAATCCCAAATTTGGTGTATATCAAGCTAATGAAATGGCCGCGAGCGCGCCATGAGCGTGGCATGCAAGTCATGTCGCTCATGACACGTCATGATTTCCATACTGCCACTTGTCATTTATGTTCCTCATACAGTCATGTCACTCAATACCAAATTCGGTGTATCTCAAGCTAACGAAACGGCCGCGAGCACGCCATGAGCGTGGCATGCAAGTCATGTGCCTCATGACATGTCATGATTTCCATATTGCCACTTGTCATTTATGTTCCTCATACAGTCATGTCACTCAATACCAAATTTGGTGTATCTCAAGCTAACGAAACGGCCGCGAGAACGCCATGAGCGTGGCATGCAAGTCATGTGCCTCATGACATGTCATGATTTCCATATTGCCACTTGTCATTTATGTTCCTCATACAGTCACGTCACTCAATACCAAATTTGGTGTATCTCAAGCTAACGAAACGGCCGCGAGCACGCCATGAGCGTGGCATGCAAGTCATGTCCCTCATGACATGTCATGATTTCCATATTGCTACTTGTCGTTTATGTTCGTCATACAGTGACGTCACTCAATCCCAAATTTGGTGTATATCAAGCTAATGAAATGGCCGCGAGCGCGCCATGAGCGTGGCATGCAAGTCATGTCGCTCATGACACGTCATGATTTCCATACTGCCACTTGTCATTTATGTTCCTCATACAGTGACGTCACTCAATACCAAATTCGGTGTATCTCAAGCTAACGAAACGGCCGCGAGCACGCCATGAGCGTGGCATGCAAGTCATGTGCCTCATGACATGTCATGATTTCCATATTGCCACTTGTCATTTATGTTCCTCATACAGTCATGTCACTCAATACCAAATTTGGTGTATCTCAAGCTAACGAAACGGCCGCGAGAACGCCATGAGCGTGGCATGCAAGTCATGTGCCTCATGACATGTCATGATTTCCATATTGCCACTTGTCATATATGTTCCTCATACAGTCATGTCACTCAATACCAAATTTGGTGTATCTCAAGCTAACGAAACGGCCGCGAGCACGCCATGAGCGTGGCATGCAAGTCATGTCCCTCATGACATGTCATGATTTCCATATTGCTACTTGTCGTTTATGTTCGTCATACAGTGACGTCACTCAATCCCAAATTTGGTGTATATCAAGCTAATGAAATGGCCGCGAGCGCGCCATGAGCGTGGCATGCAAGTCATGTCGCTCATGACACGTCATGATTTCCATACTGCCACTTGTCATTTATGTTCCTCATACAGTGACGTCACTCAATACCAAATTCGGTGTATCTCAAGCTAACGAAACGGCCGCGAGCACGCCATGAGCGTGGCATGCAAGTCATGTGCCTCATGACATGTCATGATTTCCATATTGCCACTTGTAATTTATGTTCCTCATACAGTCATGTCACTCAATACCAAATTTGGTGTATCTCAAGCTAACGAAATGGCCGCGAGAACGCCATGAGCGTGGCATGCAAGTCATGACGCACATGACAAGTCATGATTTCCATATTACCACTTGTCATTTATGTTCGTCATACAGTCACGTGACTCAATACCAAATTCGGTGTATCTCAAGCTAACGAAACGGCCGCGAGCACGCCATGAGCGTGGCATGCAAGTCATGTCCCTCATGACATGTCATGATTTCCATATTGCTACTTGTCATTTATGTTCGTGATACAGTCATGTCACTCAATACCAAATTTGGTGTATCTCAAGCTAACGAAACGGCCGCGAGCACGCCATGAGCGTGGCATGCAAGTCATGACGCACATGACAAGTCATGATTTCCATATTACCACTTGTCATTTATGTTCGTCATACAGTCACGTGACTCAATACCAAGTTTGGTGTATATCAAGCTAACGAAACGGCCGCGAGCACGCCATGAGCGTGGCATGCAAGTCATGTCCCTCATGACATGTCATGATTTCCATATTGCTACTTGTCATTTATGTTCGTCATACAGTGACGTCACTCAATCCCAAATTTGGTGTATATCAAGCTAATGAAATGGCCGCGAGCGCGCCATGAGCGTGGCATGCAAGTCATGTCGCTCATGACACGTCATGATTTCCATACTGCCACTTGTCATTTATGTTCCTCATACAGTCATGTCACTCAATACCAAATTCGGTGTATCTCAAGCTAACGAAACGGCCGCGAGCACGCCATGAGCGTGGCATGCAAGTCATGTGCCTCATGACATGTCATGATTTCCATATTGCCACTTGTCATTTATGTTCCTCATACAGTCATGTCACTCAATACCAAATTTGGTGTATCTCAAGCTAACGAAACGGCCGCGAGAACGCCATGAGCGTGGCATGCAAGTCATGTGCCTCATGACATGTCATGATTTCCATATTGCCACTTGTCATTTATGTTCCTCATACAGTCACGTCACTCAATACCAAATTTGGTGTATCTCAAGCTAACGAAACGGCCGCGAGCACGCCATGAGCGTGGCATGCAAGTCATGTCCCTCATGACATGTCATGATTTCCATATTGCTACTTGTCGTTTATGTTCGTCATACAGTGACGTCACTCAATCCCAAATTTGGTGTATATCAAGCTAATGAAATGGCCGCGAGCGCGCCATGAGCGTGGCATGCAAGTCATGTCGCTCATGACACGTCATGATTTCCATACTGCCACTTGTCATTTATGTTCCTCATACAGTGACGTCACTCAATACCAAATTCGGTGTATCTCAAGCTAACGAAACGGCCGCGAGCACGCCATGAGCGTGGCATGCAAGTCATGTGCCTCATGACATGTCATGATTTCCATATTGCCACTTGTAATTTATGTTCCTCATACAGTCATGTCACTCAATACCAAATTTGGTGTATCTCAAGCTAACGAAATGGCCGCGAGAACGCCATGAGCGTGGCATGCAAGTCATGACGCACATGACAAGTCATGATTTCCATATTACCACTTGTCATTTATGTTCGTCATACAGTCACGTGACTCAATACCAAGTTTGGTGTATATCAAGCTAACGAAACGGCCGCGAGCACGCCATGAGCGTGGCATGCAAGTCATGTCCCTCATGACATGTCATGATTTCCATATTGCTACTTCTCATTTATGTTCGTGATACAGTCATGTCACTCAATACCAAATTTGGTGTATCTCAAGCTAACGAAACGGCCGCGAGCACGCCATGAGCGTGGCATGCAAGTCATGACGCACATGACAAGTCATGATTTCCATATTACCACTTGTCATTTATGTTCGTCATACAGTCATGTCACTCAATACCAAATTTGGTGTATCTCAAGCTAACGAAACGGCCGCGAGAACGCCATGAGCGTGGCATTCAAGTCATGACGCACATGACAAGTCATGATTTCCATATTACCACTTGTCATTTATGTTCGTCATACAGTCACGTGACTCAATACCCAGTTTGGTGTATATCAAGCTAACGAAACGGCCGCGAGTGCGCCATGAGCGTGGCATGCAAGTCATGTCGCTCATGACATGTCATGATTTCCATATTGCCACTTGTCATTTATGTTCCTCATACAGTCATGTCACTCAATGCCAAATTTGGTGTATCTCAAGCTAACGAAACGGCCGCGAGCTCGCCATGAGCGTGGCATGTAAATCAAATCATGTTGTTCATGACATGCATGTCCTTATTTGCATATTACCATCTGCCATTTATGTTCGTCATACAGTCACGTCACTCAATCCCAAATTTGGTGTATATCAAGCTAACGAAACGGCCGCGAACGCCCCATGAGCGTGGCATGTAAATCATACTTTTCATGACAATTTAGTCATGATTTTCATGATATGACCAGCCATTTATGTTCGTCATACGGTCATGTTATGCCATACCAAATTTGGTATAAATCCCATTAACGATACGGCCAGGAGAGCACAAAGTCGTAGGCGGCTAGATAGATAGATAGATAGATAGATAGATAGATAGATAGATAGATAGATAGATAGATAGATAGATAGATAGATAGATAGATAGATAGATAGATAGATAGATACGCTCAAACTCGCCGAAGTTCGCTAAGAAATGCTTCGCATTTAAAAAAAAAAGAGTATGTGTGACGCTTTTCGGAGAGTTCTGACCTGCCACGTACACGACTCTCTTCAAAGAGGCACAGTGACTCTCTCGGTGGGTCCGAGTCGGCGCGCTCAGGAGAGTCTCCGGACCCTCTTAAGAAGAGTGGGAGGACTCTTATGCGAAGGATCACACTACCACTTCTGAGGGAGTCAGACGACTCTTGCCGGCGACGCTCCTACGTGGGTCAGTTGACACACACCGAAGCGTCAAGCGACTGTACGGCTACTTTACGCTATTCAATTGACCCATGCTCTACTTTTGTGTGACTACTGCTGGAAATAGTGAAGTATTCACTTTAAGCAACTCCATTAATACTTGCCGTTGTGCCCAGCGACTGCAAAGAAAGGATAGTTCAATTTTAGCATTACTTTAATAAAACTCGTCAAAACAACACACCATTTCCAGCAGAGTTGAAGCAATTGAGGTATTCCTCATTTACATGCTTGTATGAGTATAACCAACCAAAATGTGTGACTGCGATGTGCATAGTGTCATGTCGTACAAAATAAACTGCAGACATCGGTATCATGTGTCTATATTTATTCCTTATGATTATGAATAAAAAAGTTGTGAAGGCTGGAGGAATCAGACTTGCTATGTTGTCGCTCCTGTTCAGCGTGAGCAGCCATGAAAAATGGTACCTGAAAAGAAGAACGTCATATCATGATGAGAAAACGTAGTCGTAGTAAGAGTTTGCAAAACCTACACAATAAGTGATTTACACAGACATAATGAAGGCTCACAACAAAACAACAAATGCAAAGAGGCATGGTAAGGAACCGTGTTTTTTGGCGTTATCGTGTAAAACACAACTTCCAAATAGTAGCTTTTCTAAGATGTCACTTGGTGACAAATTTGCAGCACAAGATGATGTGAGCTTTTTTTTTAAACAACAAAGGCAACTGTTTTAGGCTCCTTTGCGTGGGTGCCACTCACCTCTTTTCCTACGTCGTCATGTCCAACCAAAGGAAATATGGGACCGACTGCCTTGTTCACTCGTTCACAGGGCGAACGCTGTTGATTTTCCCATCACTAGTGGCGAGGCGCCAGACCATAGCTACACCTTCGTTTGCCTGAGTGTGGCTGTCAACTGGAGTGAAGAGGCTAAGCGATCCGGGATTCTGGGAATAACCAACACACAAACACACACACGCTCATTAGTTTTATGTAAACCGCCCTTTGTTCAACACACCGTTACTGTACACACATCTGACACAAGTGTTTCGTTTTAAATAATTTCGCAATTAAAAGCAATTTTCACGTAAAAGAAGGCGGGGACCTCGTTTCGCCATAGGCAGTGGCTATGCAAGAATGCAAGCACTTCCTTTCTGAGAAATCGCTTCAAAATTTGCTTTCGGAATAAGCCCGGCTTTGCGCCGGCATATTCCGACAACCAAGCCCATACTCCGGCAGTCAGGGGCACGCCATGAGCGGTTACTGACCGCGTGTTTTGCAAACGTAAGCCATCCTTAAATACTCCGCGTGTTCTACAAACGTAACCTATCCTTAAATACTCAGTTGTATACGGGCGCCCTAACGACAGCAACGCGCGCGGACGCCGTCTACGTTGACATGAGACATGGCTTATGCTAGAATTACCGCACATAGCTCCCACAGTCACGTATATTCACTCGATTCTGTTGTAAAGCCGAACGTCATTATATACAGTGTGTCTCTGTACACAGAATTTTTTTTCCCGTTTCCACGCGTGGAAGCATGCTGCACACTCGAGTATCGATGGAAATGTTGATATGACGTTGACTAAAGCGCATCTCAAAACGATATCAAACAGTTTCAGCAGTTCAGACACAATGTGCCATCAGAAAGTAATCGCCCTTGATAAGTGATTGCATCACTCATTTTATGAGCCATGCAATCACTTACACAACTGCAGAAGGGTTGTAAGGCGGGCTAGTTGGTATAGGTTCATGTTGAAATATTGGCAGCGCAAACTGACGGGACACAGAAAGAGGACACAAACAAGGCTACTTACACAACAACGCGCATAGCGTGCTTAACTCATTAAGTGACTGTTTTATTGGACATCCTGCAACGGCCCCGCGGACGAAGGCTACTGTTGGAAATGGCTGGCAGCCTACTACCGCAGAGCTGCTGCAGACGCCCAGCTAAAGCTGTGTAATTAGTATCTACGAAAGCAGTACACTCACCGCTAAGAGCGCACGTTGTCCGTGTCCGCAACTCCAAGAATATTCCTCACTCCAAGCGTCACATCGAGCACGGAGCCTGGCGTGACCGCCACCGCAGATGTGCTTGGTCGCTCGAACGGCTCGTACTCAGGACTACAAGAAGCGCGACTGGCGCGACCAGCGCAACCAACGCAACGCATTCCAAAAGGCGGAGGAGAAGAGAGAGCAGGCGAAAAGGCGGAGGCGCCGCGCGGTCGCGCCGGCTCTCTGGCGCCGGTGCGAGTGTGTGTGTCCCCCCACAACGGCACCGAACGGCAAGCGCGCGATATGTATGGCCTATACGGCGGCGCCTTCATCACGGAAGCCAATCGAAACGCGCTTCACGAGAGTTCTGTGACTTCTCTCGAATTGCCAACTCTCTTTCTCTGCGTCTTCCTTCCAAAAGGGGTCTAGTGAATACCCGAAGGGAGTCGTGGTCTCGTAACCCTCTTTTGACTCTTTTTTCTTAGAGTGCAGGTACGCGCGCAGGCGCAGCTTCGCGACCGCGGTAATAGATCACGAGAACGCTTGCAAGACTATGGCGTCATGGTACGCGTGCACGGAGCACGTGGATTAAGCGGAGGAAGTGGCTTTCGCGCTCGCGGTAGCCACCACTACGGCCGAAGTGGTAGCCAGCGACTCCCGTACGGCAGTCCGCAACTTCGCCAACGACCGCGTCTCCCTCGAGGCGTTACGAATTCTACTAGCGGGCAAAACCGAGAATATAGGGCCGTTTACATCTTATGGACGCACTTCGCTCGCCGGCAACTAGGCGGCGCACAGGGCGGCTCGGACTTTACTCGGACCGAGCCGCCACCATCAACATTACCTCGGCCGGGACGTCAGGCGGGGAGTGGGAACGGAAGGATCACCTCAACAGTTTCAGAGATATAAGTCCAGAGACCGGATTTTAGGCAAATGCCTATTTTGTTCTTTGCGTTCCTATCGCGCCATTTTGATATATGAGAACGAATTAGATGTTACGAAGGGCTTTTATAGTCTTTTTATGGTGCCTATAAATGCGTATTTTTGGCGTTTGTGCCTAAACGCCTATAAGTGCCTATAAATGCCTATTTTCAAAATTGGGGCCTTTATAAACACTATTTAACCCCAAATTTCGCTTTCGAGGGCAGTTTAAGACCGTTATTCATGTTACTGGGCCACATGGACTGTTCCGAACTCTATGGCCTTCAACTTACTTCTTTAGTTCAACGAACTTCCGGAAAACAACCACTAGCAGCAGTGAAGTGGGACGCGCCGTCCACCATAGGCGACCGCGCTGACATGGCGCGAGCGGTTGGCGAATGAGAAACCGTGGAGAGCCGTCAGCGCAAAGGAGAGTTAATAAGAGCAAAAGGGAAAAAAAAAAGGGATTATGACAGCTTCGCACTAAAGCTGCCAAGCTTGAAGCAAGGGCGGAGCTGGGTGACCTTCCTTATTTCTGGAAAAGATTTGAGCGCAAAAAAGGACGGGACACAAGACAAGAAGACGACTACACGAGCGCTCGTGTAGTCGTCTTCTTGTCTTGTGTCCCGTCCTTTTTTGCGCTCAAATCTTTTCCATAATGAACCAACGTGCCCAACAAAGCATTCTATTAAGCTTCCTTATTTCTCTATTTTTTTTATTTCTTTCCATTTCGGGTTGTTTCTTAGATCTCTTTCGTAACTGTTTCTTTGTATTTCTTCCCTTCTCACTCTATTTATTTTTTTTCTCGCTCTTTCTGTCTTTCTTTCTCTTTCTTCCGTTTTTTTTCTATCTCTCTATTTATCGCTTCCTCTTTCTTTCTATCTCTCTCTGTCAGTGTTTCTTTCTCTCTCTTTCGCTATCTCAGTCTATGTTTTTCTGTCCTTTTCATTGTCATGCCTTTATTCCCTTTATTTCTCTCTATTTTTATCTTCCTCTTTCTGTCACTTTCTTTTTTCGCTCTCTCTTTCTCTCTATTTTCTGTCCTCTTATTTCTCTCTCTCTCCTCTTCACGTGTTCGTTTTCGTTTGAAGCTTGCAGCTGCTAAACACTGTAGTGGGGCTTTCGCAATTCCTGTCACGCATATAACCCGCCCGAGGTGTTTTGAAGCACAAGTTGCCGATAGCTTAAATATCTTCACTGTAAAGAAAATAAAAAAGCGCGTGCCGGTTCATGATGATACTTTTTTTCGACGGAGCACAAGTTACCAACAGCTTTAAACAGCTTACCTGTTAAAATGTGATGTGCACGCGACTTTTGTTTTATTTATAATTTACTCTCGAAAGTGTTCACCGACAGCGAGG
>JALIZH010018448.1:0-34295 GCA_030522465.1 Rhipicephalus appendiculatus | reverse complement strand
ATTGTCCGCCGCGGTGGAGCAGTGGTTAAGGTGCTCGGATGCTGACCCGAAGGTCGCGGGTTCGATCCCGGACGCGGCGGTCGCATTTCGATGGAGTCGAAATGGAAGAGGCCCGTGTACTGTGCGATGTCACTGCACGTTAAAGAACACCAGATGGTGAAAATTTCCGGAGCCCTCCACTACGGCGTCTCTCATAATCATATAGTGGTTTTGGGACGTAAAACACCAGATATTATTATTATTGTATGGCCATAGTGACATCTGAAGACGCAGCAGTGATTCCCTCCTCTTTGTCGGGGTGACATCGCGGAACGAGGGGTATTTCACGTGCAGCGCGCGCTTCGCAAATGCATGGGAACCAACGGGAGCGGGGGAGTCGTTACGGGCTACGGTTGTACGCTTTTTCCGGCAGGGTAATGGCAAGCGCTGGCGTCGGTCGGCAAACTTGAGCGGGTCTCCCACGGTGTCAGATATCTTACACCGTGGGGTCTCCCCTATAAGCGCGCGCACAAGCGACCATGCCTAGAAAAGGCGCGCGCACCTCGCAACGCGCGGGGGCACGGCCTTTAAAGCGCACTCTTCTACGCTCTTCGCGCCAGTCGCGCCATCGCGCTAGTCATGACAAAAGCGTGCTGAAATCGGCGAGCTCTGAGGACCGCCAATGGTGTATATAAATAGCTTGCTGTTAGTAAGCCGAGGAACCTACGCTCAGTGGCCGAGTGGTTTTGCGCCGCGTACTGCGGAGCGCGAGGTCGTAGGTTTGACGCCCGGTGACGGAACATTTTCTTCTCGTTTTTTCTTTGCAATCTGTTAGTTTATATTTTATAACGTCATATCCATGACGGAAATGCGTCGGTGAAGCCGTGGTGGACCCCGGCATAAAACACTTTCGTGTTAAAATAGGCTGACAGGGTCCTCGTCCTGTCAGACGGGGGTCCCTACGGAGCGGTTGCATAATTTTCGGGACGAGAACTGCCGTAGAGGACTGGTTACAACTTAATTTTGTAAGAAAAAGGTTAACTGATTAGCGGCAATCATTTAACCAAAAATGTAGTTGAGTTACCTGGAACGTTACAGTTTCGTAAAAGCAACCGATTATACTACAAAATTACAAGCAAATGTAATTGATAACAAGCAATTTATCCCTTGTAACGCGTTACGTATGTGGTCGCCACGTACACGCTAGGCGAAGAAAAAGCGGCAGTTCTCTTCTGCTAACCGATGCCCTCCTGGCCTAGTCAACTCCCACACCACGTAGACAATAGAAGGGCGAGGAGAATGAAGAGGGAGAATACAGAAATCAGTTCAGAGTTGGGATTCAGGCCGGTTGCTTTTCTTAACCTCGTGTCCCAAGACGTACAACCCTATTTATAGCAAACCGAGTCCGAACGCAAAGAAATATTTGGTTCGGAGAGATGCTCAAAACTTGAATGGTCATTCACAACCACGATTTTCTTTTTGATCGTTCGAAAAGTTGCGGAATTTTTTGTAATCCATCGCATGGAAAGTAAACTTGATTTGTTGCGCCACAGAAAATCAAGCGCCGCCACAAGGAGGCATTACCCCGTTTGGGTCTGGAGAGTAAAATAATGCATTTTTGTATCTATGATAACTGCACAGGCAAGATTACCAATTTGTTCGAGCTGATTTTTATCACTGCAGATAAAACTAATATCGGATACAGTTAACGGTCCCGATGCTGCTTCGTTGTAACGAGGTTCGGCCGTATTGCAGCTCTAAGAGTGATTGCTCGAATAATATTTTTCGTTTCTCTTCTTGCACGCATGACAGTTTTCTTGCCAGCGTCTCCATCAGAATAGCATGGTTTTCGTTTTCTCCCGGTTTTTCACTGAACTAGAGCACGCAGCTGACTCCCCTCGATTTGTCGCGTGCACTTAAAGACCACGGTGGTAGAATATGACAGGTGGCCAAACGAGCGCCACGAATGCGTCGCCCGACTCATCCCCCCGCGCGCTATCTCAGAGGCCATGCCCAACTGCTCCAGTTGCTCGCGGCCGCCGTTAGGTTCACGACTGGTTTCTGGGCCGCAACACGCGCATCGCAAGCTTTCGCTGTGCTGTAAAGGCCGGCCTATAGGTATTTTTGTGGCGTCAAAACGTTCTTTGTGTAATTAATAGCTTGTAGTGTCTGTCTGCCAGCCTCACTAACAATAGTAAGTGTATCCAACCTTCATGGAGTTTAAAATCGTCTAATCGACACGGGTAATCTCGATAACATTGACAGAAGGCCAATCACCTGGGACCCGTGCGTATTTCTTTTTTTTCTTTTTTTTCGGAAGCGTTAAAATTCCCACAGGCGAGTCTACAGAGTCAAAAATATCTGCTTTTCACGTTATTGTATGTAGAGCTGGGCTTAAGGACTTCCTTAATTTATGATCTTCTGCGTGCAACGAAATTTAACTGTTACGCGCGATCACCTATTGCTTAATATAAGTGCGCGTGTATGATTGTGTTTTGGGGAGAAATACTGTTCCTGCATAGTCGTACATTTAATAAAGAATTTCTGATCCATATTGCAATGAGGAAGAAGAAGCATAAGCACTTGATTGTCAACATTGTGAAGTTAGATGCTAAGTCGCACTCACGATGCGAATCATTAAAAGTCACTAACAAACAGCAGGACATGAAGGACGGGAGTATTCTCCGGCTTATCCACTCCTTCGTGCTCAGCCACGTTACCTATGTCGCTGCCTACCACCGAAGGTTGGCGGCAGAAAAAACGAAACTCAACGGGCTCCTAGGCGAGTTTACAAACAGGCGCTAGGGCTTCGGCAAAGTACCAGCACGGAAATACTTCGTTATCTATGCCTTCATAACCCGCGTGAAGAAATCAGGGAAGCGTAACAGGTCTCGCAGTACGAGCGTTTGAGCAATACCAAAGCAGGCCGCCACTTTTTTGACAGTCTCGGCATTTCTTATCACTAGAGGCCGGATTTTTAGGCACTAAAAACTCGTGTTTTAGGCGCCAAAAATAGGCAGGAAAAAACACAGTTTTAGGCCCCCAAAATCGTAAATATAGGCACAATAAATTTTTACAAAAACTCAAATTTTCGAATAAGGACGTGCGCGACCTGTTCTACGACAGGAAAGCAAACAAATGTTATATTTTATGATTGTACAAAGGCGCAATGATTTAACATAGCCATGCAATGGTCCCTTTTCGAGCACGGTTTCCAGAACACGGTCTCTCCTTTTATTGTCCAGAATGGTAAGTTAAGTGTCCACCATCAAATAAACACGCTCCTGGGTCTGCTTCTTTTCGGCATGGCTGGGAAGGGCAGCATAGGATTCAATAGCCAGACCGCTAAAAGGCCAGAATGGTCTGTTAGCCTCGTATTGGCCGGGTCTAACAGCGCAGGGTCAATTTCTACTCTTTGTGTGAACACCATAAAGGGCCCCTTACCAGGTTTGAGCGTTTTGAGCTAGAAGTGTAATGCATGCACTGCGCTAACGATCACGTCTGCCAAGATTTGCAACGCTACGCTCCCCGGAAGAAGGTGAAATGTCAGACTGAATGCCTCGTGCCCTTTATCTCACGGGCTCGCGCACCAATGTGGGGGGAAGTGAAGTTCAACAAGGAATGGTCCTGTGTATGTCACAGGAGTACATGAAACTGCGAGAATTATTCGAGGCTGCATGTGTAATTTGTGCACTGTTGCTTGAATAGAAGAATGAAAGTTAAAAGAAGTATTAAAACATACAACGGAATGTGTGCGCGTTTTTCAACACGCCCAACTTCATACTCTTGTCAAGAAATTTGGCTTGCGAGTGGCAAAGGTTTCAAGCTCACCTACCGGCATCATGCTTTCGCGGCTCGTAATGAACCAATTAAAAAGTTCTTGTGGTACAAAGCTCTTCATTAGGCACGCGAACACTTCCAGTATCTGACTAAAATTTCTCATGTGACCTGGTGAAGCGCCCTTAAAGAGTAATTTACAAACGAAACAAAAGCCATCTGCACATCTGATTTTTTTTTTTTACCTACTTTCTACTTCCCCTGACGGCACTCCATGGTTTCGCATTCGCTCTCCATATTCCTGCTGCTGCGCGCAGGCACCTCCTGTTTTCTGCCCCCCCACCACGCCCAAGTCTTCAAGGAGGTGCTTCAATTCCATGGGAACACTGGACTGGAAAACCGGCGGTAAAAGCCGCCCGCCACGTCCTCGGCCATGGACGCCACTCTCCTTTTCTTCCCCTCTCCTCTTCCCGCCTTTATTTTCCTCTCCCCATTCCACTGGACACGCTGGCACGTGCTCCCATTTAGGGTTGCAGAAATAGCGTCTTTTCCTCTCCCTTGCTCCAACCGCTCGCGCCATGTCAGTGCGGTGGGGTAAGGTGGCCGGCGCGTCCCATTTCACTGCTGCTACCGGTTGCTTCCCGGGTGTTTGTTGAACTAGGGAACTAGGTTGTTGCACCCCATAAAGTTCCGAAACGTCAATTTTGCCCAGTAACAAGAATTACTGTCTCAAACTGTACTCGAAAGCAAAATTTGAGGCTAAATAGCGTTCATATAGGCACCAATTTCGAAAATAGGCATTTATGGGCACTTATAGACATTTAGGCACAAACCCCAAAAATAGGCATTTATAGGCACTATAAAAACACTATAAAAGCCCTCCTTTACCCCTAATTCATGCTCATATATCAAAGTGGCGCGATAGGAACGCAAGGAAAAAAATAGGCATTTGCCTATAATCCGGTCTCTACTTATCACACACCACACGGCATCAAATACGACATACCACGCGAAATCCGCACTAAACTCATAGTACCACCACTGCCAAAGAACATGCATCCTGAACACAACAAAGGCAGAAGAATCAGTAGAGCCAGAGCTATGTTCCAAAGTTGTCCGCCTCGGTGGAGCATTGGCTACGGTGCTCGGCTGCTGACCCGAAGGTCGCGGGTTCGATCCCGGCCGCGGCGGTCGCATTTCGATGGAGGCGAAATGGTAGAGGCCCGTGTACTGTGCGATGTCAGTGCACGTTAAAGAACACCAGATGGTCAAAATTTCCGGAGTCCTCCACTACGGCGTCTCTCATAATCATATCGTGGTTTTGGGACGTAAAACCCCAGATGATGATATGGTCCAAAGTTTTGGACGCAGTGAGAAGGTGGTCTTTGTCGATGTAGCGCGCTATCGAGACTGTCGCCATTTTGCTGTTGTGGTTATAGACCATGCGCACAAATGCGTAACCAGTGCTTCCATCTAAAGCCCCTGAAACTTCGTAAAGTAGCGACATATGTGGGGAGAAGCGCGCCTCCTCGCTTATCTCCCTCTCCTGCCCTCTCCGAGGCTGACGCCGCGTCGGCATTGGCCAACTGCCGTCACGTGGGGACCGCGCGAAGAGTTCGTTTGTTTACAGTCGCTCGCGATTGCCATCTTCGCTCCCGAAGCGCGGACGCGTGGACTCGCTGACGCACAGCGCATGTGTTTCATGGATGCGTGTTTGCCATTCCGTGTGCGTTGTGCTCCCATTCTGCGTGCGTTGTGCTCGGAAACACTTAGCAACCAAGACCGACGTAACTGTTGGTTGCCATGGGCGGCTGCTGCGCCTTCGGATGGCTCAACAAATCAAGCGAAGGCAAAAAACTGTTTATGATTTCGTCCGGGAAGTGCAACAAGTTACGAAGGAAGGCTTGGATACACCGAATCGGGCGGGAGAACTTTCGGGCGACGTTTTCGACGTGACTATGCGAGGTAAGTTGCGATCCCCTTACAATAAGCATGCGTCAATGTTCACGCAAATCACTGCGTTCTATCGCGCCGTAGACACTCTAGCTTTGTTCCTTCAAAAGCACTGCGCCGAATCTCTGAAGTTTCGTAATCACATTTTCGATCGTCAGTCCGCGTGCATGATGATGGGCGCACGAACCAATACCGTGAACTCAAACCAGTTGGTACAGCACGTCGAGCAGAAAGCGTAACCACGTATGCTTGAAAAAAAAAGTACAGACCCCCGCAGAAGCAGTAATAAAACGCGCATGAGAAATAACGACGTAGTGCACAATTAACTGAGACGTGTCTACGGCGCGATAGAACGCAGTGATTAGCGTGAACATTGACGCATGCTTATTGTGAGGAGATCGCAACTTACCTCGCATAGTCGCGTCGAAAACGTCGCCCGAAAGTTCTCGTGCAGCGTGCAGTCGCAGCGTGCGTTCATCGTTTCGGAGTTACGGAACCTCACGTATACGTCCTATTTCGCGCTAAGTTTACGTGCTATTTCGTGTGAATATTTATATCCGCGAGTGGCCGCCCGCTGCGGTAGAAAAGTGTGTATGGTGGTCGGCTGCTGATCCGGACGTCGCGATCGGCCGCGCCGGTCACGTTTCGATGGAGGTGAAATGCTTGAGGCCTGTGTGATGTCAGTGCACTTGAAAGAACACCAGATGGTCAAAGTTTCCGGAGCTCTCCACTACGGCGCCCCTCCTAATCACAGCGTGGTATTGAGACATAAAACCACTGATATTATTATTATAGTGGCGCTCTCGCGAAGGAAACGTTAACGGTGGCACGCTGTTTATTCGTTCGCTTGCTCGTTCATGGAGCAATATGAACACTTGCTTGATGCTGTTTTATGTATTTTTTTCATTGCTGTGATTTTCACAAATTCTGTGTGCGAAAACGAATGTGTGAGGCTATATAAAAGCGCTAACGTCTCCAAAGTAACATATAAATAAAAAACAAAAGATACTAAGAGCGCGACGGCTAGTGCGAATGCTTACAGCGCGCTGCCTGGCGCGCGCCCGCTCACTCTTCGAAAGGTCGTCTGCTACGCGGGAGCAACGTAGGTGGCGCCACGTTCGAAAAGAGAGTGCGAAGGAGAGGAGACCGAGGAGGAACGAGAGCGGCGGAGGAGAGTGTCGCTACTTTGCGAAGTTTCAGGGGCTTTACTTCCATCAACACAACTCACGTGGAAACAGCGGAGGAGGTAGCTATCGCGCTGGCCGTACCTCACACCGATGCCCAATATATTCAGAGTGACTCCCAAACGGCAGCCCCAAATTTTGCAAATGGAAGGCGTTCTCCAGTGGCATTGCGAGCCCTTACTTAACGCAAAACCCGCTCTGGCAAAGAAAACGCATACATCCTCTGGATTGGTGGCGCACAACGTGGCTCGAGGTCTCACATTTTCTGTTACGTAAAAATAGTCCGTCATCACTGCTGAAACGACACGCGTGCCATCGGAAGTTCGGGAAATAACAGGTCTCGATCTTGAGCTCAGGTTGTCATGGATTTATTATTAATGCCGCTGACATCTTATTCTCTGTACAGCGCATCGCAGTCGCGTCACATTTTTTTTATTCGAGGCCTGTTGGGCCAACTAAAAACAAATTTCGCAGTAAAAAAATGTCTATGCGCGTCGTCTGCTGGTACACATTGAGCCGAGCACTAAATTTGAGATCGTTTACTTTTAGGGGCGAAGCTCCTTAGGGGTGTGGGTCGTTCCCTCCTCCGTACATAGTATGTAGCCACCTCTAGTTCGTGAAGTGCTCACTAGATTGCAGTAGATGGGGCTAGCGCAGCATAGTTGACGAATTCAAATACGAGATGGCGCTGCGGTGCCGCAGTACGTGAATTGATCAATAGATGATGCGAAGGCGCTCGCTGCGTTTACGCTGCGTTGCAGATGCGTGTCACCGCGGTGGACGTGCTCTGCCTTACCGAGACGTGGAACGCAAGACCATTCATGAAAGGATACGTTCCCATCGTCGCTGCGTTGCAGATGCGTGCTCTAGTGTGATAGGAGACCGCTCTCCCCCCCTCCTCTCTCGCCCTCTCCTCTCTTACGCTTCCCCCTCTCTCTCCTCTCCTACGGTCCCCCCCCCCCCCCCTTTCTCGCCTGGCAACGCCGACGCAGGCAGCGTCTGCTAGCGAGTTTCTTGATTGAAAAAACGGACTGCTCGCGCTGCACAACCGTTCACTGACCACCCCGTATATATAGGCACTGGATTTTGACCTCCAAGGTAGCGCCTGTGTGAGGTTTCTCCTGTGCGGGATTAAACAATAAAAATTCACAGCGTACATGTAAAATTAAAGTGAGCTGCAAGTCGCCATGACTCTCATCGACCCTTTAGTATAAACGCGCTCGATGTCACGTCGTTGATGATGTACAGGGGAGAATGCACGGAAGATTCACGGTTTACCGATGAACCTCCGGAGCTTCGCCCACTCATCATCATTCACTCCGTGGATATGCTGTGAATTTTTAGATGTGAAGCATCTTATGGCGAAGCTTAATCCGGTGGTGGTGGTGGTGGTGTGCCGCGTGCCCACCCTTACTGCGCATGCGCAAACCCTTTAAAAAAAATAAATATAAAAAAAACCTTCTCTCCCCCTCTCTCTCCTCTAGGCATCCCTCCCCGCGGCAACCACACCCTCACTGCGCATGCGCCTCCCCTCCTTTCTCCCCTCTTACACTCCCCCCCTCTCTCCTCTAGGCATCCCCTGCCCGCGGCGTCTACACTCCCACTGCGCATGCGTGTCCCCCCCTCTCTCTCCTCTCCTATGCTCCCCCCCCTCTCTCCTCTACGCATCCCAGCCCACGGCGTTCACACTCCCCACTGCGCATGCGTGTCCCCCCTCTCTCTCCTCTCCTATGCTCCCCCCCTCTCTCCTCTACGCATCCCAGCCCACGGCGTTCACACTCCCCACTGCGCATGCGTGTCACCCCCTCTCTCGCCTCGCGACGCCGACGCAGGCAGCGTCTGCTAGCGAGTTTGTTGGTTGAAAAAACTCACTGCTCGCGCTGCACAACCGTTCACTGGCCACCCCGTATATATGGCAATGGATCTTGACCTCAAATGTGGTGCCGGTGGGAGATTTCTCCTGTGCGTTGTTGAACAATAAAAAATTCGCAGCGTGCGCGTTAACTAAAAGCGGAGTGCGGGTCTCTGTGTCCAGTCGGAGTCTTCTGTCATTCATTGCCCATTAGCAGTGATTGGCATGTTCCAGTAGGAAACACTGCTCCATCACTGCCTGCTTTGTGCCTCCCCAGTTTTCTCTCCTGCGCAACGCTGCGATGAGCGCCAGCGTCAACGCCGCCGCCAGTGTAAGCGTTAGCGCCCGCTGCTTCACATCTACACATGGTTCCCTTTAGTGGGAGATGGTCTAATTTTTTTGTATGCGCCTTGTCTTCGTTACGAAAACATTCTCAAAGTTCCATGCTTAATATGTATAATTGCTACAACTAAAGAAAATGCAAATATTGTCTAAAAGGACTGGGTCTTTCGGCCACGGCGTATCAGCGAAGAAAAAATAGAAGCGTCGCATGCGGCGGCCACTCCGCCGGGTGGCCTTTCACTTTAGCCTTTCTTTTACTTTGGCGCCCCTAGCGGCCACCGCTGGCTCTATATCAGCGTTTTACACGTTCCTCTAAAACAATAAAGAAAGTTCGTTCCTCGTTCTTACCCAATTTTGGAACGAGTTCCCGTTACAAGTTCCCCAAATGCGAAAGGAACTCGTAACAGTTACATTTCGAAAATTGGAACGTGTCGTTATATTAACGTTACATTTGACTTTTCAATCAAAATATATTGTCGGATAATCCTGAGGCGATAAAGTCAGTCATTTAAAGCTCACATCTAGCTTCATATATTATACGAATTTGACATCGCCGAAAGCAGGTTATTATGCATATATAAAAGGAATATAAATAACCGCTCTTAGACGAATTTTTTAGAGACCACCGGCCACACTACAGGCATGCCTAACTTCAATTTTCGCGCTCGTCTTTACAAGTCCAACATATGTGGCACTTTCCACGTCGGTCTTCAAATGGGCAGTCAGGATACTGCGCTCCAGATATTCAAACAGATATCTCCGCACATGCACTAATGCAATTAAATTTCTTGCACAGGAAACCACTTGGAAAGGAACAATATTTAGGCGTTTAATGAGTTCTCATTCAATATTTCACTATCAGTAGAAAATGATGTCCAGTATACACATTTACAACTTAGTACAGTTCCCTGTTCGCAGTCAGCCAACATATTTCCGTATATTTCTTTGACTTTTTCTTCCCCTTCTTTCTCTATTTTTTCTCTTTCCCTATTTCATATATCTTTCCTTCTCTATGTCTCTGTCTCTCCGTAGTCATTGTCTCGCCTTCTATCTTTTACTATTTCTTCCCTTTCTATTTCTCTCTTTCTCTCTCTATACTTTTTCTCCCCTCCTCCTTTTCCTTCCTTTCTCTCTAACTTCACTTTCTCACCCGCTCTATACTATAGTAGACTAGGCTATGCTATGCTATGCTCTGCTACTGTGCACGTATGTTGAAGATAAACACAGATTATTAGTTCCCTCGCCAATCCACTTAACTAGGATGGTCATTCGACTAACAGATGTATACGAGCAAATGGAAAGTCAACCAGAATGTTATATTGCATTGGCGAGGTGTTCGTCTTTACCGCCGCTGTGTGTATAATTGGAAAACGCTGTTATTTGATGTATTCGCTCGAGAGTTTAATGCGAATTCTTCAGTGCGATGTTTTCGTCATTGTGTCGCTATACGAGCGGAATGAACATGTTAGTTCTCAGCCTGTATTGAACTGCTTCCAAGTGCCACAAAAATGTTGAACAAATACCGTGAAAAAAAAAAAAAACTACACAGTCGAGTGGTTACGACGCTCACCTTCGGGTCGTGGGTACGCAGGTTCGAATCTCGCCAAGCCGAGAATTTTTTGCGGCCAACAACTCCTCTCTTTCTATCTCTCTTTCTCTGTACTAGTTCTCTCTCCCATCGGAGTTATTGCATCCATGCCGAACAAGTCGGCTCACGTGTTCTGGGAGCGAAGCGAAACACACGAAGATAGCGCGTGCCGGTTGATGATCAATATAGGTTTCTCTTATAATACGACACACAGCAAACCTCGAGCATAACAGCTATTGTAAAAAAAAAAAAGAAAAAAAAAGCTCTTCCTCTCGCACGTGGTCGGTCTCGGCGTGGCGCGCTTCCCGGCGGACGACTTGAAAGGAAAACCAGGACGCACCAAGGTCACGTGAAAGGCGAGCGGTACATTTTTTGCGCCTCACGCGGTCGCCCATCCACCCTGTTCTCAATGATGTGCCGCTTGCGTGCACCTTTTGAATGTCCTGTTACGTTTACAGAAGTAACGCCGTTCCCTCTGCCGTTCCTTCGTAAACGTAACGAGTTACCGTTACAGTTCCACCGATCCTGAATGGAACGGTGGCGTCCCTCCGTTCCTCCCAAAAGGAATTAGTTCCTGGAACGTCGTTCCTGGAATGCCGTTCCGTGCAACACTGCTCTATATTGAACTGAGGCGGCAGTTTCGTGACCAGAAATGCTATTGAGGGACTATGGCCATATTTACACTCGTGCCACATATCTTTACCCTCTATTCAAAGCTCGCTTTCAAACCGCAAAGGTTTTACTCAGGCACGCAACTTGTATCCAGTTGCCCAACTTTCACGCTCACACCCCCTATGTTTTCGTTCTTTGATTTCGTATGTTTTTTATTTGTTTGTTTGTTTTTACAGGAGGCGGCGGAGTCGACGAAGCATGCTTAGACATTTAATATTTCAATAGGCATTCCTTCGCGTGTTCGTCGATGATGCATTATTTGTTTTTTTTTTTTTCTGACGCGCTGGTGCGGTTGCCTTCTCCATTCAGCATGACTGCTTCACAGCAAACATTCGCCTGTGCTTTCGCGCCACTTGAAAGAGAAATCTGTCATCGCGGCATCTACTTCATCTTCTTCTGCGTTTTCAAATGACAGGAAAGGATTTCGGAAGAGCTTTAGTAGTTTTGTTCTTGCCGTATACACATAGTTGCTAGACGAGGTTTTCCTGTTGTAGGTGCCTGTCGCTGAAGTTCCGAATCCTAAACCTATACATGCATCTCCCAGAGCTGTGACGTGGCATTTTAAATTTAGTATACGTGGTCGTGTTTGCTCAATACTTGAACTTTTCTGTCCGTTATTCGATAGCTGCAATACATAAACATAGAAGAACGAATGCAGCTCAAAAGCTTTGTTGCGCGGCGTCTTCATTCAAGCACAGTCGGTCGGCTGATGGTACAGGGAACTGGAAGTTAGAGGCCCGGTCGTTGGCCGTGCGATTGAATGAGATTCGCTGTGACAAGACTCGGCTCCCGCCGAAAAGAAAAAAAGAAATGTCTGAAAAGAGAAATGAAGACTCAGTGAAATTTCAATACGTGACGGATTGGTTTTGGCCGGTGTTATGTTTTGCAGCCTGTGGTCTGGCTGTTTAGAAGGAAGAGGAACCATGACCCAGCTTGACCTGCGTGTGGAAAATTCAACGAGAAACTTCAAAATGCGCAACCATCCTCGAAGCTTTCTATTCGTGCATGAAATGGTTACTCCTGATTATTTATTAACGTTTCAATACACCTAAGTTTCACGGAGGACGTATACGATGACTGGCCAGAATTTTGAATGATATCGAGTGCTTGCTGCTTGCTCGAGAACAAGGAAGCATGAAGAGCTGTTGCCCGAGCTCTGACTCTTACTCCAGCAAACACGGGAGTTACTGGTTTTGGAAGCCCCATAATAGTTATAACACAATAAAAATAAGCACAATTTGTAACGTTTCTTTAATACTGGACAACGTTATAAAATGTCCGGTTTCGTCGTTCGTCATCGCAACGTGTTCTATGAAATAATTAAATTCCCCAGGAGGTCAGGCGTCGGAAACAATACAGTACAGCGTAGGCAGCTGTGCTTACTGGTTATTGATTGCCAACCCAGTGACAACCTTAGTTTCTACAGTGACGGGTTTATTTCGGGTGTCTCTCTCGTTTACTCCTTCCCTAACTAGTCCAAGGCTTTTTTTTTTTTTTGCATAGATTACCGGCACTGCTGCACCGAGGTTTAGTATTTTTCAAGAAAGTGGGCACATATTGCATGAAAACTAGAAAGGAGACAGCAATAACGTTGACTTTCAGAACTGCCAAATATTCGTGTCATCTGTTTTCACACCACTTCCTCTACAAACTGTAACAAAGCTTATTTCGTGTTCGGACGTCGTCGGACGTGGTAAGGTGCTACAGTTTCTGTTGTCAGCCGTGCTGCTCATCACCTCGTTCCCAGTGGTACAAGACAGGCAGCAGTGATTTAAATGCGGAGCACTTTAGGGGCCCGGGCTGTCGTATGCAGTCGTATCTTTCGTCGCTTGGCGTAACGCAGGCTAAACCATGTATAAAATTGGAAAAAAGAGGAAAAGCAAGCGAGAAATAGAAAGAGAGAGAAAAAAAGAAAAAGAGGACAAAGAATTAGCCCGTACCAGATCGCACAGTTCACCACAACCCTTCTTCGGCATGGTTCGTTCAGTCATTTGAGGCAGAATATTTCGAGGATTAATCCTGATAAACAATGTCAGTCAACATGGGAATATGAAGTAATGTTGTCGGACCTCGTGTAATCTGTGTTCTTTTTTAAATTTTTTTAATGAGCGCAACGTGTATACAAAAGAGACGACCTATGCCTCGTTTGTATGGTTGGGGCTTTATCGTATTGGACTACATTATTTAGGTTATATTCAGTTCAAATCTTTCAATGGCTATTATTGTCGTTCAGACTTCTGACACGCAGCACACGGTGCAATAATCAACGCCGAGTTGTGTCTTCACAGCGAGATCCTATTATGGAACGTGGAGCTGGACGTCGCTATTCTATCTGGCGCGTTTCGTGTGTAATAAATTCATTCGTATTCATTCGGTTCAAACGGGGCCGTCTCTGAATTCCCGAAATAAAGCTGTACTTTGCAGAACAGCTGCGCCAACTACGAAAAAAAATGACAATACCGTTACGCTTTGCTTTACAATTTTCTAAATGAAAAAGACACAGCCAGGCAGAGTTATAAACAAGAGTCACAGCTCACAAAGGAGGTAGAAAAGCGCAGTACCGTGTGCTACACAGCTGCTCAGATATTGGGGGTCATTTATCAAGGCGTCACCTGGTGGCACGCTGCACGCCACGTTTTGATGTCGAGCGAAACATGCTCAGCCCTTGTCGTCGTTGTTGCCTGCTGCTCCACAGCTTTCACTGGGCGTGATTTTCTTTCGCTTCTACGTAGGGGCCCGTGTAAGGGCCATTATTTGCTATAGCTAATCTAACTTGCCCCTTGTTTCTCCAGCGCACTTCTAGAGACTACAATACGTCGTTGTTTTTTTTATCTTGCAGTACCAAATTTGTGCTTTTGACGTGATCGTTTACGTTATTATTCCTTTTTTGAAAATCTCAGTTCCAGCTGGGTTGTTACCATATTATTCATCAAGGCTTTAGCTTAGCATAGACGTCGACTGAACTATGCAGTCAAAGAAAGCTTTCAGTGAAAAAAAAAAAAAAAACTACTACATCTCCTCGCGAACGAAAAACGGAACGCGAACGACTTGAAAAGGGAAAGAGAAATGCATGGACGCAAAATTTCTTCTCTCCGCCATTTGTCTTCGTCTAAAATCTCCTGGTATGCTAAGCTGTCAGTTGCATTTCCTTTAGTCAGCAATACATTTGCCCAGTCAGGCAACCACCACATTCTGGAGCATTGATTATTTGTGGAGGAACAGTTAATTATACGCTTCTATATTGTCATTCTTTTTTTTTGCGAACGAGGCTGACCTTGAAGGCGTTCACATAAAGACAGGCGCATTTTGCGGGAGTTATGCAGGTTAAAAAGGAAAAATAGCATATGTGAGCGAATATTCTTTCCCGGACCAATGATGTTTAAGCATTTAATTTTTTTATGTATACGAAATTGGAGCACCTGTCTTGTTAGTAGAAGCACACCGTCGGAACTGCTGTAAGTTTCTTGAGTTGAGTGACGTTTTCTTTGTGGAGATCTTTAATAATGAAATTTCATTTTGTGTTTAGTATCACATTGACATAAATGGCCTTACCGTGTGCAACAGGTTTAGAAGCCATCACGTGTAACTCAACAGGTAACTTCGTAGGTGACTAATATTGTTGAGGCCCGACACCTTTGTGCACGCTGTTTGGTTAAATCAGTATTTCAGGTAAAATCTACATTTGGGCTGTAACTTTCATGTGCAATATAAATCGCACCCGTATAACATTGTCACTGTGGCTTCCTGCAGCGGCGACGTACTGATTAAAATTTCTGACCATTGAGTAACGACAGAAGTAAAGTGCGTTACTTTTTTTCTGTAATGGTAACGGTAACGGGTTATTTTTTTTCTTTTTTTGAAGGTGACGCCGGGTGGTAACGTGTTCTTTTTAACAGCGAAGCTGCTGTTAGTCGAGCCTTTCATGTCCGGATACCACCGTAGATCGTAAACGGTTGTGTGCCACAGAAAGCTGCAAAGTGTCGCTACGGATATGTGCCACACCTCCCACCACTCCCACTACACACTACTCCCACAACTCACCACTACGCCCACTGCTACTGCCGCCACTATACTCGCCACTCCTCCCACTTTATTCGTCCACTTTATTCACTTCATTCAACCTCACTGCATTCAAATCCCACTTCATTCAACCACCTAAAATAATTGGCAAAGTGAAGACTTCTTTGTAAGCCAACAGCTTCGCTCCTTCATCAGTGTCCGCCAAGCGGGACTGGCTGAATCTTTTTGCTACAGTAAAGAGTAACGCATTTACTTAGTTTTTTTCAGTAACGCCAAAAACATTGTTTGTGTGAAAAACAAACAAACAAACAACAAGCATTAACGTATCTTTTTACATGGTAATAAATCCTGTCACTATTGGTTCTTCCTTGACAGGCGCATGAAGTTGCTCATTTTGCTATTTATTCGTCACTCTCGCTCTTCACTCTCCTATAGAAATGTCGAGCTATACATGGAACAGAAATTTATATTCTATAGATAGTATTACAATAGATGGATTGGACGTCACGAAGGAGTTGTACGTCTATATAGGAGAAAGAAAAAGGTAAGCCTCTGGTGACTTCGTCTATTAAACGCTGAAATGTCTGCGCTGCGTTGCGCAAACCAAAAGGCATTCTTAAATACTCAAAAAGACCAAATGACTTATGTAGCAGTTTTGGGGGATATCGGGAGGTTCAACGGGAATATGGTGATAAGCTTCCACGAGATCAACCTTCGAATATACTGTCGTGCCGGTTAAAAAGGAAGAGCAGTCTTGAACATTGGATAAACGGTATGGTCTGGAACGGTGACCACAATGAGTGCACGATAATCACCACAGGGCCGCCAGTCCTTGTTCTTCTTGGGAACCATGTGCAGCGCCGACGACCACGAGTTTGATGACGGACGAATAATGTTCAGTTGCAACACACACTCGAACTCATTGCGAGCAACTCGAAGTTTATCAGGGCCGAGTCGGCGAGGGTGGCAGTGAACAGGTGGGCCTGTGGTAACGATGCAATAGGTCACAGAGTGCGTAGGGGGGCTTATCTATCGCAGACCGTGTAGTTATTTCCGGAAACTCGTTGAGTAGAGCTGTATCGGGCAGGTAGGTAGGTAGAAGAAGAAAAGTCTGCCACAATCAAATCATTTGCTTAACGAGCCGACAAATTCGGTGCTATAGTGAGCGTGATTAGCCTAGCAAGCTCAATACTGGTCATTCTGCATATAGTACTGAAATAAACACAAATACGTGAAAATAAGAGTGTGGGAGAGACGGCGAACAATTATATTTAGCAATCAGAGATGCTTGCATAAGGTGACGCCTCTGTTACGACAAAAGATTACTGCTACCACTGCTTCTGTTCTTAGGGATAAAGCCGACGCGCGGGTGAGAGGGGGGAGGGGGGGTACGTATTTGCTGGCGATGAAACAAGCATCAAAGAACAAGAGGCTACGTTTATAACCTCAGCCAGGCCCCAATAGGCTCCTCAGCCGACGTGTATTGTGCACTGTAGTTCATATGAGGAGAGTATGGCAAGAAGACAAAATCTGAGGGGTTCATTTAAACAATGCGAAACGAGAGCATTTGTGGAGAGGCAAAAAGATCAGCGTACTCACCATTCACGTGGGAAGGAAACTCCAGTACAGTTGCACCCGGATTCAGCCATTAACGAGTTATGGATTGAAACAATTAAAACGAGAATCGATTGAAATGCATCTACGCAATAAACATGTCCGTGTTTCTAGAAGCAAGTCTTCACGAAGGAGAAATGTGGTATTGTTGAGTCCTGCTAAAATAGCGCAGTATGTGCATACGTTTTTAGGGGCGAAGCTCCTCAGGGCATGGGTTAGTCCCGCGTTGTGCGTCGTAGCCACCGTATAGTGGAATGTACCCACTACACGTGATAACGATGACGATGACGCTGACTTTCTGCTATGGATGAAAACGATTGTGAACGCGCTCTCGCCCTCGAAAGGCAAAACGGCAACGCCGACAACAAACGTTCCCTGAGCTTAACGTCATATATGACGAAAACAAAATCAGGGGAACCCCCTCCTTGTGGTCCGTAGAGCTCTTGAAAATCATCATCTACCCCATATGTAAATTTTACAACATTGTGTATATACTTTATCAATATGTAAATAATGAAACATTGTGTATATACTGTATGTATAATCACATCACACCCCCGCGTTTGTGTGTCAGGTGAGTGGGCAAAATGTACGGAGGATTGACGGTTTACCAGATTAACTCCGGAGCTTCGCCCACTCATCATCATTCACTTCGTGGATATGGCGTGATTTTTATTTCTCGCTTCTGTCCTAACCACCCTTGTCGTTTCTTTCCTTCAGTCTGCAATGGCCTAAGGAGTTCACCGAGACAAGCAATTGGAGAGACGCTCTTCTGATCGTCTCATCGACGTCATTACTGTGGTCACGTTGGGAACAGATGGGTGACCAGTACGCTCTTCGGAGCTACGTCGTTTCGAGCTCTGAAGTGGAGATGTGCACGGGCTTCGGGTAGGTCAAAAGTCCGAGCCCGGCCCGGCCAGTGGCCCGGGCTCGGACTACATGCTTTTTTTGTCGGGCGGGCCGTGCCAGATGCAAAGCCCGAATCAAACACAAAATATAGATGTTGTGCCGGAACTGTTTTGCACCGCGTGGCGCCTTCACAGCGCCCGCCCCCCCCCCCACCCCCATTTCTCGATTATCCTTTCCTTTAGCCACTTTAAGCGCAAGGGGAGAGGCTGAAGTCACACAACATGAGCTTTGCGATTACATGTACACGGAATAATCACCACTCCTAAATCTGAGCTAGTAAACTTCTGGAAGGAACAAGCATTCTAAATATTCCAAGCTTGCTATGGTTGCGGAAAATATATTGGCTATTCCGGCTACCAGTGCGAGCAGCGAACGGACCTTCAGTTGGGCGGGATATGTGACGCCGGAGTGTCGCACTTCACTGAAGCCCGAATCATTGGACAGCTTATATTTACACGACAACTTGTAATCGTTGCATATAGTGACTGTCTTGTGTCGTTTGTTTATGTTTCAGTTTGATATTTTGAATGAAATGCACACATTATCTGAAAACGTCATCTTGTCTCCGCAGCAAACCTTCATAATGTCCGGCCAGACCGGCCCGGACCTGGGCTTTGTTTTTGTACGTCTGGCCGGGCAGGGGAGGCTCACAGCCCTCTAGCGTCGGACTCGGGCGGGCCTTGGACGCGGTCAGCGGGCCCGGGCCAGGCTCGGACTCTAGTATTCGGCCCATGCATAGCTATACTCTGAAGGGCAACAGAGGATCCTACAGGCAATTGTTGATTCTACTTTATTTTGTATTGCACCCGACAACCCCTCCCCCCCAACCCCCCGTGTAACTTCATGATGGACCGGTAGCGCAATCACAGTCGGCCAGATTAAAGATAGTACACGAAACACAGTGCTGACTCACAACTGAATTTTTATTCGAGAAACGACAATTATGAGAGCAACCCTCGTAAGCTTCCCGCATGCTAAAACTGAAGGAACGAAGAAATCATTGCGTACAAAAAAAAAGACAAAACACAAGCGAACAAAAGGAAAAAAACTTCCCCATCTCCCGCTAAAGGGAACCATGTGTGGATTCGAAGCAGCGGGGAGATAATTAGCTTGAGCGGGAGGAACATCTCCGCTCTCCTTTCACGGCAGCGGTCCGGGCGCTCATCGCGGCGCTGCACAGGAGAGAGAATGAGGCGCGCGCGCTCCGTCATTTTCATACCGCGGAACTACCGTGGCGCCCCCAGCGGAGTGTGCAGCTGTCGCACCACTCCGTAGAGGATTTCTAGAGGAGAGGACGAGGGAAACCGTAGGAGAGGAGAGAGAGAGGGGGAGGGGACGTGCATGCGCTGTGGGTGTGTGGGACGCGGGAGCCGCTCCGTAGAGTAGAGGATTCCTAGAGGAGAGGAGGGAGAGGACGCGCATGCGCTGTGGGGATGTGGGACGCTGGAGCCGCTCCGTAGAGTAGAAGATTCCTAGATGAGAGAGGGGGAGAGGACGGACGCGCATGTGCTGTGGGGATGTGAGACGCGGGCGCCGCTCAGTAGAGTAGATGATTCCTTGAGTAGAGAAAGGGGGTGAGCGTAGGAGAGGAGAGAGAGGGGGAGGGGACGCGCATGCGCTGTGGTGGTGTGGGACGCGGGAAGGAGGGACGGACTAAGCCCCCTCCAAACACATGCAAGCAAGATCAAGGAATGGGGTCAACCTGGGCGACAGACACCACCTGCCTAGCCATTGCTAAGCAGCCTCTCTGTGCTCTCGGCCATGACTCTGATGACTGTGGTAGTGGTTGACGGCCTTCATATTACTACAGTGTTCTGGTTCGCATAATGGGTGCTTCCCTACTTCATGAAAGTGGCCGGACGCGGGACGCGGGAGGGACTCGGGACGGACATAGCCCCGAACATAAGATGCTTCGCATCTAAAAAAATAACACTGTATAATAAACTCACATGCACTGGACTAAAAAGTCATACTCAGAATCATGTAACGTCACGGATGGTTCACTGATACATGAACCACATTGTTTCTAAATTTAGTACGCCTCGCTTAACTCTGTAACAAATTGGTCCTTATTTCTCTTCAAAATAGTTACCTCATTCGATTTCGGTTAGCCTCTCGATCTGTAAACATGCGAAGCCAAACGAGCATACCCTCTGGTGTTCAATGGGTTCTCGTGTTCTTTAAATTTAGTGTTCACACACTTGCCCGTCTGTCCTTAAAGGAATCGAATATACGACTCCCATATTAGATGGCACGTGTTGCTTTGTATGTCTGATATGAGAAATGTTGTCATCTTCTTTTCCAGATGTTTTATCTTGAGTTTTCTTGGAAACTCTACCCAGCTTGTTGCGGGCGGACCAAGCAACACCATTGTTGCTTGGTCCGCCCGCATTCTTCACACAATATGAATGCCGATGAACATAGGGAATTGTGACCTATTTCCTTCCTTTATTACGGCCATCAATGTCCCCTTTTGATTTTCCACCTTTCACCAATTGATGTAGTTTAAGTACACGGCTCCTTAATAGGGAACTATCATAACCAACAGATCTTAGCCTTTGAATCTATTTGTTAAAACTTTCTCGTAGTACATGGGGGCAAGACCTGGAAGTGGCTAGCTTCAAACATTACGGGATGATGCCATCTTTTATAATCTTTGGGTGACCGAAACGCGAATTCGAAAGTGGTTTAGAGGGTCTTGGCGAGTATATCCAACAGACATGCTGTTCATAAGCCTCAGCTTGATATGTAAAAATTTAAGTTCATCTTTTTCTGGCGGTTCGCAGGTGAAACGTAATCCTGAACCCCTTTCCGGAACAACTTGAATACATCAGTCATTTGTCGGCACAAATCACCTCTTTTAATAATAACAAATAAATAATCAACATACCGAACGGTCTCTGTACATCTTGTACAGATACCGAGGTCATTTTATGTTTGAATTTTCTTTATATTTCCTGAATTTCTCTACTGGATGCCTCTCTTACTTTTACTACTTTCCAGTGTTTTCACAGCCACTCTGAAATAAACTTTGGCCGGTTGCTGTTGTTACTTATATTAGCTAAAAATATATCTTTAACAGTGATCTATTAAGTGCAGAAGTCTGTGTTTTCCTGTGTCTTAAGGTTGCACCTTCCTATACAATTTCGTTGCTTGGGAGGTCCATCTACACCCGATACATTGCTTCTTTAGCTCGCCGTTTAATTTTTGATTCGATAAGTTACACACTTAAAGGGGTTGTGCCATCAACTTTCGAGGCTATAACAAGCCTGTTGTGGGTTTCCTTTGTATGCAAGGACACTCCACACGAAGGGTCGGACACAGTAAACGTTTAGAATATATTTTAATTCACTTGCAAAGTGTACCTAAATGCTCATTCTCCCTCCGCCACCTCCGAAACGTACGTACCGGCCAAGCATCGGTTGCTACATCACTCGCCGAGCTTCGACCGCTTCCTGGCTAAGTACTGCGCATCTTCGCGTGAGTCTTGTGTGGTCACGTGACCAAGTCTCCTACACTTCTACGTCACTTCCAAACTTGGCACCCAGAAACCGAAACCGAAAGTTGTCCGCGTAAATAAGGTGATATTAAATTATTTAGCGAGAATGCGTGAATCTTGGTGCGTGTTTCATACTTCCTGGAGCTATAAGAAACGCTTGCAGCGAAGAACGCGCAAGCCACAAATTTGGTGGCACCACCCCTTTAATATGGTCCAAGGTAAGGTGCTTGATATAGCCGGGATCCTAGACGACCAAGGTCTATTGTCCTGGTTCTATCAAACTTTTTACGCAGGACAGCATTAACATATTAGCTCTGAAGGCAGATACATATTAACGTTCACTATAACATTATGGTTAATGCCCTGAACACAAAATGGATCAGCCCCCCCCCCCCCCCCCCCCATAAATGGCCTGCTAAATTACTATACTTTCCCCTTTCTATGTTGCTGGAACCACATTCCCTTCGCTCGCATCTGTGTGCTCTGTATCATAGAGTACATGCGTCATAAAGATACATGCCTCGCTGTGTTGCGTCGTGAGTGATGTGTGTGGCAGTGAGTGATGTTACTGTATGCAGCGTTTCGACACACAGTTGCTGCCTTCGTTAGGGCAGCAACAGAAGACAAGCTCTCATGTCGAAACGGTGCATTCAGTGACATTCCGTGTTGAGCAGTTTGTAATAATATTGCATGATGCAGACACGCGTAGTTCATTTTTCCTCCAAATCTTAACGTGACATTCGGGGCACGGTAATTAATTGAATAAAGCTTGGGACGATCAACGAAGTAAAGTAAGCGCCACTGTGAGATCTGATGTGCTGCCTTTACGTAGTCGCTGTCTACATACACTAGCTGCATCAGCATAGACCACAGCTGATAGAATTGGAAGCAAGGGTCCGTTGACTATAAGAGTCTTCGTCCTTGTTTCTCACAGGAATTTATGCATTTTGTCATCATATCGCGAGTGGCTGACGATTACGCGTTCGATGTGAGCGCCGTCGACGCTATTGGTGAGAAATAACTGCGGCGGCTGTGGGCGCCTGGCAGCCTCGAAATTTGCGTCGCCAGACGGCGCCGTTCATTCCGCCGCCTCGAAGACAATGACCGTGGCGCTCGTTAATCTCTCCTCGTAGTAGAAGCACTTCTGTGGACGGCTTGTTCTGTTTTTCTTTTTAAATGAGGACAAGCATTGGTTTGGAAAGCATCGCGAGTAGAAGGCGTTGTCGAGAGAACGATGGTGGTCTGCGTGTCACTTTTGTGCTACTCGACAATAAAGAGACGGACGAAGACTTCAGAAATGGAAATGTGAAGCTCGTGACCCTGCGTCGCATGTTTCCCAGTTGTCTACTAGCAAGGCTTGTGTTATACAGTGAAGTGCATAGGCGAGAACAGCAGCTCGCAAACGAGATGGCAGCCTCGGTACAACGGAAATGGCGTCGTTTGTTTCCAAGTACTTGGAGGGAGTCCGACATCGCGTCCTTGTGTACAATTGTCAGTTGCTTTATCGCATTTCACTATTTGTCCGCTTAGAAGGCGCGGTTTCTATAGCGAATGGACTAAAAATTTGCAATGGTCGTCGAACGGTCGAGAAATATAAGTGACAACTGCAAATCACAAATACTAGCCATAGTTGCCATCTTCTGGGCGAGAGGTCAATAAACATAAAACATATAAAAAAATAGCCTAGAACTAGCTAACAGTCGAGCAATGGCGATAGCGAGATGTCGGTGCAGAATGCAGCGCATATATGACGTAAAAAATTTAGTCTTTGTTGTTTCTTCATTTATGATGTGGTGCATGTCGCGGTAATTTTATATGGGCATCAAGCGAGCGAAATGCACGCGTGTACGCGTAGGAAGCTTTCTGTCTAGCGCGACCTTGGTCACACTGCTCTGGGTCCACCGTTAGGATGACATGCAATATCTATTCGTGTGCACCAGGGGCGTAGCCAGGGGGGGGGGCTTATGGGGCTTCAGCCCCCCCCCCCGAAATTTTTTCGTATTGTGATGTATCGCCGACCAAAAGAGCTAGCTGCGCTGAAAATCATCCTGGATTTTTTCTAAAATGCAAGATGATTTTAGAAAAAAATCCAGAAAAAATTTTCCCAGTCGAAAAGAAACTTCGGTGTGAACATTGGAGACCACTGGCGGTCCTGTATATGGCTGTGCAGCGCATGATACCGTAAGAAATATTCTGCAAAAGAAGGCGTAGTGCCGTTTATTGCCATTTTAGCCGTGTCACCGCGAAGGAGTTACTATTGTTGACACGAAGGACGCTCTGGATTAAGATATATAGAAGGGGCCTCCAACAAACCTGAACTAGCGGTCTGCAGTAACGAAATTTAGTACCACAAGCGCTGGGAGGACAGTGAAGATGGTGGATTCCGGGGGGGGAGGGGGGGGCAGAAAGTTTGAATTAAATTGTCACCAAACGTTGCCTCTTGAAATAATAAAGAAATCATTTCCTTCATAGGTCATTTCAGAAGGGTATTTGACCTCAGGTCTCGGAAAACATATGGATACTGATTTTAAGAATTACTAAAATCTGGACGCGGGTTGTGAAATACGAAGTTTTCGTTTCACGGTGATGTTGCAACTTATCATGAGCGTATGGGGTGCCTTGCGCACACGCACAAAACACTTGAGACCAGTCCCGTCTCCATAGCTTGCCTGAACACAGAGCTATTATACGTAGTAGGCGAGAAAATAATGCGAATACTATTTAGCAAACTGGCAAGGCTATTCTGTCGGAAGGCGCGGGCCGCTAGCAATGGGCCCGCGGGCCGCGTGTTTTGTACCGGCAGTGCACTATATTCTTAGAAAAAAATGCATCTACTAATTTGGGCTGATAGGGTATGCCGATCACCGGGGGGTGCATCCACCCAGTGAAAAAGTAAGGGCGGAGGGAGAGCACCCTTGATTCACTCTTTAACTGACCACTCTGACCTCAAAGTTGCTCTAATGTATTCAGTGTTGCCAGTGAGCTGACATTTTTTAGGTCAATCTTTGGAACACAAACAATTTTTTTCCCCTGTCCGAGAAGCGAATCCACATCGACGACGCTGCTAAGGGGACTTTAATGTACTAGCATTCCTGCTTTGCCAAAATTACTTCCTTCTAACGGTGATAGTGCTTCGAACAGCCCTCTTTCGGCCAAAGCATGATGACTGTCTTGTGCTATATATGTGGCGTTTTTTTTTTGTTAAAGAACCAAATCCCAAAAGGGCTAAATTTCACGGGAACGTAAAACGTGTCAAAGTATATTTCTCTTTTAAACAAATTGTAATCAAAAATGGGACAATTCCTCATCGTAACGTGAACTCAAGAATGCATTTCTGAATTTAAAAAAAATCAGCGAAATCCTTTATCTGCTTGGATCAAACTGTGTCAGATCCATTAAATCTGCTGCTTCAACCAACACGACCAAGACAACCAACGT
Source organism: Rhipicephalus appendiculatus (assembly GCA_030522465.1). Taxonomy (NCBI): domain Eukaryota; kingdom Metazoa; phylum Arthropoda; class Arachnida; order Ixodida; family Ixodidae; genus Rhipicephalus; species Rhipicephalus appendiculatus. Next base: position 9,468 of record JALIZH010018448.1, on the reverse strand, counting down.
GACCGGGCTCAATCTGTTTTATTTGGGTCCTAGTACGTTTCCTATATTGCTTTCATTCGACAACCTTTGCGCTGCATATCATGGCTTTCTTTCACTCCGAGAGAATATATTTGAAATAAAAGACAACTGAAATGAATATACTGGCCACCGCCTTCTTCCTTGAAGAAGAAGCGATCCGAAACGGCGTGAAATCAAATGAGCTAAAAAGATGATGAAGAGTTGAAACAGTTTTCAGGCTACAAACAAACAAATAAATAAACTAACAGACAAACGACGAAGCATTTTTCTGAAGGCCCTTCTAGATGCCAAAAACGACAAAACGCTGCCGGCAGTCTAGAATGGTACGCATCTTTCCTGGTAGGACCACTCGCTCTACAAGTCTAGTTATCATCGTTACGCCAATGCAACAAAAGGCGGCACCGACGAAAGCACAAGCATGGTGTTAATGTTGTCTCAAAATATTGCTGTATCATTCATTTGGTGCGATGTAGACTTCTTTTACGAGCTAAGTCAAGCCCAAGTGAAATGTTACAATCTCTAAAAGCTAAATACAAATTTTACTCTTGAATACTGACGAAAATAGGCTACATAGATTTTAGCCGCAATATAGATTTGAGGTATTTTGGTGACATGAGCGCACTGGCGAAAAAAAATATGTTGGAGCTGGCTCGACCATATTGTCCATAGCAAAAAACTGCCTTTTTTTTCAGTTTCAGTGAAAGCGGACTTGGCTTTTTTAGAAGAAAAGCGCCACATATGTATGATCTGGCTAGAATAGTTCCATTTATACTGCGCTGTCATTTCGAGTTCAGTTAGCCCGGCGTTTTGTTATACTACTAATAATAATAATTTGTGGAGTTTGACGCGCCCAGAATCCACGGTATGGTTATCAGGCACTTCGTAGTGAAGGGCTACGAAAATTTCTACCGCTTGTGTTCCTTAACAAGCACTTAAATCAAGGAGGCTCGCGCACTTACACTTAGCCTCACGCATTTCGTCTCCATAAAAATGCCACCGCCGTGGCCGGGATGGAACCCGCATCGTTCGCGTCAGCAGTCGAGCACCGGTAACTACTGTACCACCGCGGTGGCTTCCTCTTTGCAAATTTTGTTTGCTTTGTTTGTTTTTTTTTGTCGTTTATAAATGCCAGTATCACGAGGTCAACAAAAATCTATATTTAACGTGTATTCCATAGAACCACAGCTGTCTATGTGAGCTACGTTGTCTCGTGACTCAGTAGCGTAATGTTTTGGGATAAGTGTTGTTGAAAGGTCCTGCGTAAATTGTTAATATCTCATAAAACACGTGAATGGATGTCTATACAACTCTGGAAACGAAAAATATGATAGGGCCTCATTCGCAAAACATCGCGCCGTCTAAGTAGGCATCAGGTAGCATCCTATATTCCAAAGGAAATTTTACATTTCACTTCTGGTTCTAGTCACTCGTTTGCGTTCAGAGAAACAGGTCATAATTTCTCTCACCGGCAGTTCATCGCAGCAATACATGCACCACGCATTTTTAAGGTTCGCCAATCAGTGTGAACGCCTGCTTAGTTTTCATGCAAAAAAATGCTATTAGTTGCACTTTCTAAGAAAGCGTAGCAGTATATTTTTAGTGGGACGTCCGGTGGAAAAGTGGGCAAAGCTCTCTGGTGGGTAGACAAACTTACGTAGTATTGCGTTACAATATGCACTACCAGAGGGTAAACTAGATCACTCTGTCTATGGCAAAGCTCATATATGTACGTAAGTCCGCTAGGCGTAACGCTGCTCTTCGTTATTGTTTTCTTCAATAGTAAGCAGGCAGATTTCGCGAGCGAGCTTATTCTAACAGTGCGAAGTATAGCGGGTAAAAAAAAACATGCGCACACAGCATGAAAAATTGATTCCAATCACCGTTTTCTACAGATCTTGATCAATTCAGCTTCTCGAAACTAATATAATTCTGACGTTTGTAGTGAATTCCTGCTGGATCGATTGTGTAGATGGATCTCCAAACACGACCTGAAAAACAGGAGCATGCAAATGCACAACAAAATATAGCCAGGTTTAAATTTAGTGCATTATTTTCTATTATAATTTATATCTTCAGTAATAAATTTGTGCTTTCTAAATGGCTTTTTCACATGACTCAACTTAAGGGGAGATGCGATTCGGAAAAAAATGTTGCGTTAATCTGTAGCCTAGGGCAATGAAATTTTTGCTGTATATATATGATTTTATGCTCATTTTAAATATATAATTAGTTTTATAGAAAGTTACACAGTTTTCGTTTTGTGCCAGGACAGTGTGTAAAGTATAGTTCGTTTTGGTACAAACTTTTTATGCCACTAATCTCTTACGGTTCTGAGCCATTAATAACTCATATTGCTCCACATTAACTCTAGAATGCAAATAACTATTAAGAAAGTGCGTATAAAACATTTTGATGGTGAAGAAAAATTGTAATGCGAGAATTCCTTAGAATCCTCAGCCCCTACTAATTGCTTAGTTCTTAGTAATTTTATACAGGGGATATCAAGTTTTAAAGGAGATACTTACACCCTTCACATGTTAAGATATATGTGGGCAAACTTTCGTCCCGATCGGGCTATCAGAAGTACCAAAAAATGATGTCCAAACTCAAGAAGTTGCCCAAAAATGGATCTTGAGAAAAACGCATTTTAAAGGTGTAAGTGAAAGCTCATCTATGCGGAAAAAATATGTTATTTAAGATGATTTATTCCGATCATGAGAGCTTGGCAAACATGGTTATTTTGAGCATGTGGCTTTAGTGAACCGTTCATGCCAAATGCAATCGCAAGCAGCCAGGTGACAATTTCCAAGGGGACTCTAGAAAATGAGCACTTTTTTTAGTTTTTTTTTGTAGCCACCTTGTGCCCTTTTAAAAGTGATTTTCAGCCTACTTCGAGTTTAATTACACTCTTCAGTTTTTTTTTGTCGTGAAAGTAGAGAAACTAAACTTGTGACAGCAAATAAAAACAAAAAAATGTGTAATTTTGGAAAAAAAAACCTTGCATTTTTCGACTCGCATCTCCCCTTAAATGATCCTAGCGATTGTAACGTAACTATACGAACTTTCCCACATGAAGCTTTCATATTCGAAAGTCGTAGTAAGACTTTATTTCCACTAATTATGCAAAAATACATGACGATTGCGGTGCGTGCTAGATCCTGGTAGAACTATTGTTGAAGGTGAACAGCTGGAGAGGAAAAATTATGAGGGCCTTTTTCTCAGGAAACGTGTGATGCAGCAACGTCATGTCAGTAGAATTAAGCGCGAAAGGTAGAGTTTCGGTAGTACTAGCACGGCCGCTGGATGAAAAAGCGCCGTGGTACTAGGATGCCACTTAAACAACGTACACTTTTGCGAATAGGTCCAAAAAATGTAATGCGTTTCTAGAGTTGCATAGACGTTTCGTTAGTTCAATTGGGCAGCCCTGTGTAAAAGACTTTTAATTGTTTCCTCCGCAATGGCAAGCGGGCACGTTTCACCGAACAGGCGCTGTGAACGATGAGAAGTGTAAAGGAAAACGAAAACTATGCATTTCATTAGATCACAGTTTTTAACAGACTATATATATATATATATATATATATATATATATATATATATAAAGGAGGGAATTGTAAACTTAAGGGCTCGTTTGCTTTGTTAAACATAGTATTAATGAGAACTAACAGACAAAGATGCCAAGGAAAGTATAGGGGAAGCTATTAGAAGTAATTGTAATGTAAATGTGAAGAAATGAAAGTGGACGAAAAGATAACTTGCCACCGGCAGGATCCGAACCTGCGACCTTCGAATAACGCGTCCGATGCTCTACCACTGAGCTACGGTGGCGGTCATCCCTCCCCGTCCACTTTATGGGGTATATATGTGTACTTAAACGTGGGAGCGTCAGTCAGCGCCGCCTGTTGCCATTACGGCGAGTGTGGAAACACTCTTTTTTGCCTGTAGGCGTCACGTAGCACGTGATCTTATTACGAGAGGGCAGCTGACTAGTAATCCCTCGCATACCACCTGAAGGCATCGAGTCTGCCAGAACGAGACCCTCGTTATGAATGAAGGAGGGAATTGTAAACTTAAGGGCTCGTTTGCTTTTTTAAACATAGTATTAATGAGAACTAACAGACAAAGATGCCAAGGAAAGTATAGGGGAAGCTATTAGAAGTAATTGTAATGTAAATGTGAAGAAATGAAAGTGGACGAAAAGATAACTTGCCACCGGCAGGATCCGAACCTGCGACCTTCGAATAACGCGTCCGATGCTCTACCACTGAGCTACGGTGGCGGTCATCCCTCCCCGTCCACTTTATGGGGTATATATGTGTACTTAAACGTGGGAGCGTCAGTCAGCGCCGCCTGTTGCCATTACGGCGAGTGTGGAAACACTCTTTTTTGCCTGTAGGCGTCACGTAGTACGTGATCTTATTACGAGAGGGCAGCTGACTAAGTAATCCCTCGCATACCACCTGAAGGCATCGAGTCTGCCAGAACGAGACCCTCGTTATGAATGAAGGAGGGAATTGTAAACTTAAGGGCTCGTTTGCTTTGTTAAACATAGTATTAATGAGAACTAACAGACAAAGATGCCAAGGAAAGTATAGGGGAAGCTATTAGAAGTAATTGTAATGTAAATGTGAAGAAATGAAAGTGGACGAAAAGATAACTTGCCACCGGCAGGATCCGAACCTGCGACCTTCGAATAACGCGTCCGATGCTCTACCACTGAGCTACGGTGGCGGTCATCCCTCCCCGTCCACTTTATGGGGTATATATGTGTACTTAAACGTGGGAGCGTCAGTCAGCGCCGCCTGTTGCCATTACGGCGAGTGTGGAAACACTCTTTTTTGCCTGTAGGCGTCACGTAGTACGTGATCTTATTACGAGAGGGCAGCTGACTAGTAATCCCTCGCATACCACCTGAAGGCATCGAGTCTGCCAGAACGAGACCCTCGTTATGAATGATTGTAAACTTAAGGGCTCGTTTGCTTTGTTAAACATAGTATTAATGAGAACTAACATACAAAGATGCCAAGGAAAGTATAGGGGACGTTATTAGAAGTAATTGTAATGTAAATGTGAAGAAATGAAAGTGGACGAAAAGATAACTTGCCACCGGCAGGATCCGAACCTGCGACCTTCGAATAACGCGTCCGATGCTCTACCACTGAGCTACGGTGGCGGTCATCCCTCCCCGTCCACTTTATGGGGTATATATGTACTTAAACGTGGGAGCGTCAGTCAGCGCCGCCTGTTGCCTTTACGGCGAGTGTGGAAACACTCTTTTTTGCCTGTAGGCGTCACGTAGTACGTGATCTTATTACGAGAGGGCAGCTGACTAAGTAATCCCTCGCATACCACCTGAAGGCATCGAGTCTGCCAGAACGAGACCCTCGTTATGAATGAAGGAGGGAATTGTAAACTTAAGGGCTCGTTTGCTTTGTTAAACATAGTATTAATGAGAACTAACAGACAAAGATGCCAAGGAAAGTATAGGGGAAGCTATTAGAAGTAATTGTAATGTAAATGTGAAGAAATGAAAGTGGACGAAAAGATAACTTGCCACCGGCAGGATCCGAACCTGCGACCTTCGAATAACGCGTCCGATGCTCTACCACTGAGCTACGGTGGCGGTCATCCCTCCCCGTCCACTTTATGGGGTATATATGTACTTAAACGTGGGAGCGTCAGTCAGCGCCGCCTGTTGCCATTACGGCGAGTGTGGAAACACTCTTTTTTGCCTGTAGGCGTCACGTAGTACGTGATCTTATTACGAGAGGGCAGCTGACTAAGTAATCCCTCGCATACCACCTGAAGGCATCGAGTCTGCCAGAACGAGACCCTCGTTATGAATGAAGGAGGGGAATTGTAAACTTAAGGGCTCGTTTGCTTTGTTAAACATAGTATTAATGAGAACTAACAGACAAAGATGCCAAGGAAAGTATAGGGGAAGCTATTAGAAGTAATTGTAATGTAAATGTGAAGAAATGAAAGTGGACGAAAAGATAACTTGCCACCGGCAGGATCCGAACCTGCGACCTTCGAATAACGCGTCCGATGCTCTACCACTGAGCTACGGTGGCGGTCATCCCTCCCCGTCCACTTTATAGGGGTATATATGTGTACTTAAACGTGGGAGCGTCAGTCAGCGCCGCCTGTTGCCATTACGGCGAGTGTGGAAACACTCTTTTTTGCCTGTAGGCGTCACGTAGTACGTGATCTTATTACGAGCTGGCAGCTGACTAATAATCCCTCGCATACCACCTGAAGGCATCGAAGTCTGCCAGAACGAGACCCTCGTTATGAATGATTGTAAACTTAAGGGCTCGTTTGCTTTGTTAAACATAGTATTAATGAGAACTAACAGACAAAGATGCCAAGGAAAGTATAGGGGAAGCTATTAGAAGTAATTGTAATGTAAATGTGAAGAAATGAAAGTGGACGAAAAGATAACTTGCCACCGGCAGGATCCGAACCTGCGACCTTCGAATAACGCGTCCGATGCTCTACCACTGAGCTACGGTGGCGGTCATCTCCCCGTCCACTTTATGGGGTATATATGTGTACTTAAACGTGGGAGCGTCAGTCAGCGCCGCCTGTTGCCATTACGGCGAGTGTGGAAACACTCTTTTTTGCCTGTAGGCGTCACGTAGTACGTGATCTTATTACGAGAGGGCAGCTGACTAAGTAATCCCTCGCATACCACCTGAAGGCATCGAGTCTGCCAGAACGAGACCCTCGTTATGAATGAAGGAGGGAATTGTAAACTTAAGGGCTCGTTTGCTTTGTTAAACACAGTATTAATGAGAACTAACAGACAAAGATGCCAAGGAAAGTATAGGGGGAAGCTATTAGAAGTAATTGTAATGTAAATGTGAAGAAATGAAAGTGGACGAAAAGATAACTTGCCACCGGCAGGATCCGAACCTGCGACCTTCGAATAACGCGTCCGATGCTCTACCACTGAGCTACGGTGGCGGTCATCCCTCCCCGTCCACTTTATGGGGTATATATGTTCATTTTTATACGTGGGAGCGTCAGTCATGCCGCCTGTTGCCGATTACGGCGAGTGTGAAACACTCTTTTTGCCAGTAGGCGTCACGTAGCACGTGATCTTATTACGAGCTGGCAGCTGACTAATAATCCCTCGCATACCACCTGAAGGCAACAAGTCTGCCAGAACGAGACGCTCCCACGTATAAAAATGAACATATATACCCTATAAAGTGGACGGAGGGATGACCGTCCACCGTAGCTCAGTGGTAGAGCATCGGACGCGTTATTCGAAGGTCGCAGGTTCGTATCCTGCCGGTGGCAAGTTATCTTTTCGTCCACTTTCATTTCTTCACATTTACATTACAATTACTTCTAATAACGTCCCCTATACTTTCCTTGGCATCTTTGTCTGTTAGTTCTCATTAATACTATGTTTAACAAAGCAAACGAGCCCTTAAGTTTACAATTCCCTCCTTCATTCATAACGAGGGTCTCGTTCTGGCAGACTCGATGCCTTCAGGTGGTATGCGAGGGATTATTAGTCAGCTGCCAGCTCGTAATAAGATCACGTGCTACGTGACGCCTACAGGCAAAAAGAGTGTTTCCACACTCGCCGTAATGGCAACAGGCGGCGCTGACTGACGCTCCCACGTATAAAAATGAACATATATACCCCTATAAAGTGGACGGGGAGGGATGACCGTCCACCGTAGCTCAGTGGTAGAGCATCGGACGCGTTATTCGAAGGTCGCAGGTTCGGATCCTGCCGGTGGACAAGTTATCTTTTCGTCCACTTCTCTTTCTTCACATTTGCATTACAATTACTTCTAATAACGTCCCCTATACTTTCCTTGGCATCATTTGTCTGTTAGTTCTCATTAATAATGTGTTTAACAAAGCAAACGAGCCCTTAAGTTCACACTCCTTTCCTTAGTTCATAACGAGGGTCTCGTTCTGGCAGACTTTTTGCCTTCAGGTGGTATGCGCGGGATTATTAGTCAGCTGCCAGCTCGTAATAAGATCACGTGCTACGTGACGCCTACTGGCAAAAAGAGTGTTTCACACTCGCCGTAATGGCAACAGGCGGCGCTGACTGACGCTCCCACGTATAAAAATGAACATATATACCCTATAAAGTGGACGGAGGGATGACCGTCACCGTAGCTCAGTGGTAGAGCATCGGACGCGTTATTCGAAGGTCGCAGGTTCGGATCCTGCCGGTGACAAGTTATCTTTTTCGTCCACTTCTCTTTCTTCACATTTGCATTACAATTACTTCTAATAACGTCCCCTATACTTTCCTTGGCATCATTGTCTGTTGGTTCTCATTAATAATGTGTTTAACAAAGCAAACGAGCCCTTAAGTTCACACTCCTTTCCTTAGTTCATAACGAGGGTCTCGTTCTGGCAGACTTGTTGCCTTCAGGTGGTATGCGAGGGATTATTAGTCAGCTGCCAGCTCGTAATAAGATCACGTGCTACGTGACGCCTACTGGCAAAAAGAGTGTTTCACACTCGCCGTAATGGCAACAGGCGGCGCTGACTGACGCTCCCACGTATAAAAATGAACATATATACCCTATAAAGTGGACGGAGGGATGACCGTCACCGTAGCTCAGTGGTAGAGCATCGGACGCGTTATTCGAAGGTCGCAGGTTCGGATCCTGCCGGTGACAAGTTATCTTTTCGTCCACTTCTCTTTCTTCACATTTGCATTACAATTACTTCTAATAACGTCCCCTATACTTTCCTTGGCATCATTGTCTGTTGGTTCTCATTAATAATGTGTTTAACAAAGCAAACGAGCCCTTAAGTTCACACTCCTTTCCTTATATATATATATATATATATATATATATATATATATATATATATATATATATATATAGACTTGATGCCTTCAGGTGGTATGCGAGGGATTACTAGTCAGCTGCCCTCTCGTAGTAATATCACGTACTACGTGACGCCTACAGGGCAAAAAAGAGTGTTCCACACTCGCCGTAATGGCAACAGGCGGCGCTGACTGACGCTCCCACGTTTAAGTACACATATATACCCCATAAAGTGGACGGGGGAGATGACCGCCACCGTAGCTCAGTGGTAGAGCATCGGACGCGTTATTCGAAGGTCGCAGGTTCGGATCCCTGCCGGTGGCAAGGATTATCTTTTCGTCCACTTTCATTTCTTCACATTTACATTACAATTACTTCTAATAGCTTCCCCCTATACTTTCCTTGGCATCTTTGTCTGTTAGTTCTCATTAATACTATGTTTAACAAAGCAAACGAGCCCTTAAGTTTTACAATTCCTTCCTTTATATATATATATATATATATATATATATATATATATATATATATATATATATATATATAGTGTTGACATGCGAGCCCCCCCCGAACAAAATTCCTGGCTACGCCACTGGTGTGCACATAGTTGAGTGCCAACAGAAAAGCTTAGCAA
>JALIZH010018447.1:0-39041 GCA_030522465.1 Rhipicephalus appendiculatus | reverse complement strand
AGAGTAAAAGAAGGTGCTTTTTGTCTTTCTCAGAATCTCCACGTGAGCATGTACTACTGCCAGATTTTCTTTTTCTATACAGGTAGGTCTTCGCATAGGCCGTGCCAAGTAAAAAACTCTCGCGAGTGTCGCCACATTTCTAACGGTTAGACCTAACCTCCACCTCCCTCCCTCCCTCCCACCTCACGTGCCCGTAAACAATGTTGCGCACTCTAACGAAAGTCGGTGTATTATACGAAGCTAAGTTGCCACACATCGTGAACCCTTAATCAGACGGTCACCGCGCGTATCGGGATTTCTTTCTGCGCCTTCGATTACGATTGTCCCCAATCACTCTCTCGCCGACGTACCGATTGCGACAAAAGTGAGATGATTGAGCAAAAGCATCTGCGGTCTTTGCCCTTACTCGATGAGGGAGATGATTTCTCTTGAGAATTGGAACTACCAATCAGCAGTCAAATCGGTAGTCCTTATATGCGGGACCCATTATTATGAGAAAGGCACTGACCTCTTAATAAGGCGGGGAAGTGCTCGGCACAGGCCGCTGAGGGATATACGAGAAAAAGGAGCATTTTTAGATGCAGGTAAGCTATCGAGCCACATTAAAGCGATATAGTTTAAGAGCTGCTTCGCAGAAATTCCGGTGTCGGCGTCGGCGTCAGCGTCATTGGTTGCGAGAGAGAAATCTGCGTTATCCGTGAGCGAATCTTTGAGATAGATGCAAATAATGAAAATAATAAAATTCTTCAATTTGAGTGGGAACTGACCCAAGATTACTGCGTGGCACACAGGTGTTCTACCACAGAGACACGCCAGTGCTCGCAATTGCTTCGGGAAAAACACTATATGAATGTTATATATACTGCAAGGAGTGTCATTAACACATGTAATATTGCGTGCCAGAAGCTTATATATGACAACTAACAGACAATGATGCCGAAAAAAAATATAGGGGGTGTTATTAGTAGCAATTGTAATATAAATGTGAAGAAAAAAAAAAACTGGACAAAATATAAACTTGCCGCCGGCAGTGACCGAACCTGCGACCTTCGGATAACGCGTCCGATCCTCTACCAACTGAACTACGGTGGCGGTCATCCCTCCGTCAACTTTATAGTGTATATATGGGCATTAAACGTGGACGCATCAGTCAGCGCTGTGAATAGCCATTACAGCGAGTGTGGAACACTTTTTTTTGCCTGTTTGCGTCACGTAGCACGTGATCCTATTACGAGCTGGCAGCTGACCAATAATTTTTCGCATCCTGCCTGAAGGCATCAAGTCTGCCAGAACAAGATCCTCGGTATGAATGAAGGAAAGAAGTGTAAATTTAAGGGCTAGTTTTCTTTGTTAGACACAATATAATGAGAACTAACAGACAATGATGCCAAGGAATGACATCCTCTATACTTTCCATCATTGTCTATTAGTTCTCATAATTGTCTATTAGTGTACACGTAAGATGAGCATGGCTCTAATCACGATCACTAAAAGCCTGTCATGAAGTCCGCATGTGGCGTGTTGTTATATATTATACAGACTGCAAGACCAGAGCAGGCAGAAGCTGTGCGTGAATTCTGCTCGGGTGTTGACGTGATTACCTGGCTGATGATGACCGGCATTTTTTTTCTGTGTACACAGCCTGTGTCGTCTCGGCACAAGCGCTGCTGAACTGCCTTCACTGCGTGCCTAGCATGTTGTGAGTACGGACACAGTGCCGGTACACAGACTCGGCCATATCACCGACGTTTGGTCTGAGGTGTCGAGAGAGTGCAGCTTCAGTGTCTGAGACGTGACGCAACTGCGGAACAGCTATCCTCAAATACCCTGGGATGACCGCGTGTTTAATATAAGCTCCGCAGGAGGTGGAGGTAATGGACATCATTCGCGGCGAGGCCAGATGATGGTACTGGCGCAAAGGTGTCTCTCTGCCACTTACTTTTTATATTCGAGCAACACTGTCAGTAAGCGAGTAGCTTATGAAAGCATCCTGTAATAAGTGACGGGACAAGAGAGGTGCTTATCGTGAAGTTTTCCCAGTTGTCAGATGCCTGAATTCGAAATCGCGGTAGACTTCACACAGTGATGTTTAGTTGAGTGGGCACGTCGGTTTTCGAGCATCTCGTTGAACAAAACGAGCTTGTCGCAATTACTGCTCTGAGTGGACCTGCGTACGTATGTGCGTTCACAGAGAGGGTATGGTTAGGGGCGGCCCCCATCCCCTAATAATTTAAGAGTGGCGCGAAGTCCGCCTCGTATCTTTGCTCAGTCGCGTCTGTCCTGTCGTTGCTTATTGTGCAGGGTTATGATCATGCATGATTTCGACGGTTTCGGCGGCCGAGGAATCCGGACCTGTTGCATTCCATGAGTGGTTTACTTATCAACTTCAGCCTCCTAAAGCCGGGGACCAAAGGCAGGCCTTCATGATCAGCACGTCATTGCTGAATTGTCATAATTGCGTCCCTTGCAATGCGTCTTTGCCTTTGAACTCGTCCGGGGAGGAAGGGTGGAGGAAGCGAGGGGACTTGGCTTCCCCTGATGAAAAACCCTGCGCACACCGATGCCTGTGGCCTGAGTGCAACCGAAAGAGTTTGTTTGCCAAGGCTTAGGGCACGTTTGCACATTATTTGCGCACCCGTTCTCCTTCACCAAGAACCACTTTAGCGTTGCTTGATAGTGTCTCCGTCCGAAAAGAACCGCAGATAATACAGTGACAACTGACTTGGAATCGCTTTTTCTGCGTCGAATTGCTCTTAAACGAAAAAGGTCAAGACGATGATTGTAGGGTAGTTTACAGAGCCTGTTTCGCCTAGTTCGAAGCTGTAGATGTCTCTGACACCGCCGTAAGTTCATATAAACATGGAAAGCAGTAACCTTTTTCTTGTGATCGGTCGCCTGTCTCCGGATTTATAAAGCCCTATTTACGCGGTAGCGTTAAAGAGATCGTTTTGTAGAAATTCCGGTCTCGGCGTCGGCGTCGTTGGTTATGAGCGAAAAAGCGTCATCTTATCCGTGACCGAAAAATCGAGAAAGGTGCAAATAAAGTAAATAAAAAAAAATGTTCGGTTCCAGTGATAATCGAACTCAGACCGTCTGCGTGGCAAGCAGGTGTTCTACTCCAGAGCCTCGCTATTGCTTGAAACTGCTTTAGCAAAAAAAAAAAAATCATCACTATATGAATGTCATGTAGTGGAAGGAGTCGTCTCAACGTATGTAAGATAGCGTGGCAGAAACATAGAATCGCGCTAGGCGTCAAGGCATGTGAACTGCAAGTGCTTAAACTGGGTTCAAGATGGCTGGGCGTTCAGCAAGTGCTTAAACTTTGGCTGGGTGGCTGAATCGTGTGACAGACAGACAGCCAGAAAGACTGAGAGACAGAAAGGCAGACCGAAATTTCTGCGTTCAAGTATCCCAAGAAAGACTCTCGTCGTTAACCTCTTAAGTGCTTTATATTTTTGAACATTTCCCGACCAAAAGTGCCTATTTTTTTATTGCTGATTTCGAATCTGATTGTATTAAAAAGCATCTAGTTGATGTTCAAAAAATATTTGTACCACATATTTACCAAAATCAACACAATGAAGTTAATTTCTGAACAATACATAGGAAACCAGCTAACTGCTGCTAATAAAGATAAGAACCTTATAAAGAAAACAGTTGCAGATGCCACATCTTTTTTCACTTGTGTAGGCTAAGCACCCTTGGGCTATTTCACTCGGGAAGCTTCAGAACTGTGTGGAAAATTTCAGAACACAGAATAACGCAAAGCGGCTTCACTGGCTAGCACTCGCGATGTTTGCTTCCGAGCTGTCTTCATCATCACCGGATGAGCTGCTCAATTCACCGTCATCGCTGTCTTGTATTCCGGACACAAGATAAACATCTGTATCCGAATTATCATCATTCGAAGAAGATGACGAAAATGAAAAGCTCCATTTTCGTGTTGACGTGCCGGCTATGCATGGGTCGCCGGCACCGCACGCCATATTTCCTTACAAAAAACCGCGCTCCTGCCACAGGAGAAAACTAATTGGTAGAGTAAATGCTGCCATCTAGTGGATGACACGCAATCTAAGCCGTAGACGAGTGCTTCTCGTCCTGAACACCACAGGGGAGTACGTATTCCGCTAGGACGAGCTCTGCTCGTCCAAATCACTTTGGGGACAGTTTGGGCAGGACGAGCTCTGCTCGTCCGAAGCACTTCAGGGGTTAAAAATGGTCGCTTGCCGGCAGGGTTGCCGTTGGTGGCTACTTTGCGCCAAATTGGCTACTTTTGGACCCGTTGGCGACGAAAATTTCCAGTTGGCGCCATGGCTCTTTTAGATGCGAAGCAGCTATTTGGCTAGGCTGTGTAACGCTGTCCCTCCGTGCGTACGGTCGAACGCACCGCAACGCGCTCCCCTCGCCGCAGGTGTTGAAGCGGTGCCAAGTAGGTCACGCCGCAGCTGCCGGCGGCTCCGCCCGCTCGCAACAACTCTGACCCGCCTCCCGTGTCTTTGCGTTTCAAACAAACGTTTACTCGAGTAAACGCTACACCGAGTTTCGCTTCAAACCGTTCTTCCAGCACCCGCGTCGACGCCCGTTTCAACCGGGTCAACGCCGTGCGCACCGCTGCTGCTTCGCATTCCATCAGGGTTCCCCTTCGGGGAGATGGTCCAATTTTTTTAAACTTGCGGTTTTACTTATTCAAAATAGTTTTATTTATTCATCAATACACTCTTAATCTTGTTCCACATAGGTTCCAGATAAAGCAGTCATAAACATGCGTTAACCGTAACAGGCGGAGGTGTTATGTGGATCGCGGCTGTTTCGCGAGCGTTATCTGAAACAGCAGCTGTTTTTTTCTTTAGTTTTTGCTTAGTTAAGTGGAACGCGACACGTGTACTCGAACTCAGCGATTTGTTCCGGTTACCGCATTGCGTGCTTTGACGGTTGTTTCACTTACGGCTGCAAACCGACGCCGTATCTGCATCTAATGTTCCAGCTATACGGCTTATGCGCGTCGGGGAGGAGGTCAAGCCTTCCCATGAATCCTTTCTTCGATTACGAAACAACTATAGTGCTGCAACGGAACAGCGCACGCCAAACGCGGTACTGGCGTTCGTGAAACAACGACTGCAGAGCCTTCATGTCTCTCTGCAGCGGATCTTCCTGCAAACAGAAAAAAGCATGTCCGTGTACTCTCACCGACACTCTCTTCACTGGCGGAGCGTTGCGGTGGTTACACAGTTGCACTGACGAGTGCTTGACTAGGCTATAGGTCTACAGACAGCGTGCGCCATTTTCTTTGCTGGTGAATGTGCGTTGTTTTCCGAAGCTTTGTTCGTGTTTGTAGATGGTTCCGGAGGCTCTGGGACCATCGCTATCAAGTTCGCCTTTGAAGCCTCGGACTACTGATCCTGCACTCACGTCACAGAGGTGAGTGACGAGCGTTTATATTGCTTTTGAATTAGCGGCAAGGCGGATGACAAATCGAGAACTCTTGCAGTCTGCGCCATTCTTCTCGCTGGCTGTGAGTTCAGTCTTTGTTGTGTGGCTTAAAAAGGTTATGCGACAACAACGAAATGAAGGGGGTTTGGGCGTGGCAGGATGAATACGCAAGCGTCTGTCAGCAGCATAAATTGTGTGCCATGTACAGCTGATATGTAAATTTCGCCGAGAAATATTGCACATGCATGATCAAACACTCGCGACGAAAAAAAAAATAACACTGTACCAGTCTGATATGCTTAGCTGTAGGCGCGGTTCACTGAGCTTTTCTGCGTAAACCCTGCCTTTTACGAGAATATTAACAAATGACATCGCTCGCTTCAGGGGCGTAACGAGGAATTTTTTTTCGGGGGGGGGGGGGGGGGGTTTCAACTATACTTTGTGTATGTTCGTGCGTGCGTTTTTATGTGTGCGTGTATATATACGCAAGGAAAATTGAAAATTTTCGGGGGAGGGGGGGGGGGTTAACACCCCCAACCCTCCTCTTGGCTACGCTCCTGGCTCGCTTCCTCGGATGGCTCGCGTGAGTGTGTTAGAACAATCCACGATGACCTATAAAATCATTCCTTGCATGACTGGTGACTGTCTAGCCTCGGCAGTCTTTCCAGCGTACGACGAACTAGTTTGCATCACGCGCAGTCACTTTATGATTCCGTATTTTAACGTCTGTGACAACAAGGAGTGGAGTTCTTCGGAGTGGTATTTGATGCGTCGCTGGGTGTCCTTGTTTGGTGCAGTGTCACGTGGTGTGGTGCGGTTTCTTGAAAAGGCGCTCGCACAAATTTATCTCAGAAAATCACTTCTGGTGCTCTACTTTCGGCACATTTAGATTCTGTATGCCAAGTACTGAGCGTTTTTATGTGAATACGTAATGGTCCTGTACTGTTAACGTAATAACGAAAACAAGGTATCGACAAGAGTTTTCAAATTTTTTCCAGCCATTGGCCTCGAGATTGACAGGCCGCTCGTTCTTGGACACCACGATAATGACACGCAACGTGATCTTGCATTAGGGAGAAGGCCCTTCACCGTCCCCGTCTCCACGCATGTCGAAAAAGTCCCTCACCGATTGTTCAAAGGTATGAGGAATGGGGCGGCTCCCATTATATTTTCTACTTCGAAAATATTCGATAGCTTCACGTCGATACCCGCCACGGTATTGTGTGTGTGTGTAGGTGGGTGGGTATTGGACGTTTTAATAAGGATGTGTATATAAATATATATTACATTTTCTATCATGTTCCAGCCAATTGGAGCTGCAAGGACACCACAACTGCCACAAAGGTAATTCAAACTTTTTCAACACTCCCTTACAAGCTCGTATCAGTAAGCACACTTTAGAGCCTAATGAACTTCCTTATTTGATATCCTTTTCAGGAAGCCACTTCTGGCGAAGCAGCAAGAATTATTGGCCCACCTGTTTTTCTACAAGAAGGTCTATGGTGGGAACACTTTCCAGTGCTAACGGCACACTTTATTTAGGATATCATACATCTCCCTGCATTTGGGCAAGTCCCGGTGTTACTATTTTAATTCCAATAAAAGACGACAAACAACATTTCTTTTATCAGTTGTCGAGTTATGACATTTATCACGCATTAAAAAAACTATTTATGCATGCAAAACAGATTCCTGAAACACTGGCCTATCAATATCAATGCTCGTGTTCTACAAAACAAGTTGAACAGATCATTCTGGAAAACATTGCACAAAAGGAATAAATGGAAGGCAGCGAGACAGAAAGTGATCCACATTGATTGAAAATTGGTGGGTTGAACTTTTATTAATCGTTGTGTAATTGCATGGTGAACTTGAAAATCGAGTACAGGTGCACAAGACAGCAGGAGAGCATACACCACCGACCTTTTTTCACAGTTTTGAATATCTGCTACAGTTCTCATATTCTAGCATGGTATTTCTAACATTGAACCACGATCAAGCCAACCTGTGTACTGCTGTGCAATGTACAAGTTATAAGATATCCTCATTTTCTAAAGATCAGCTGTTTTATTGAGGCATGCAGCAACAATATTGTCAAGTTAGCTCTGCACCATATCTTGACCCCAACTACACGCGGACTTTCGCGAAAAAGATGTGCAAAAGCATCCACTATTTATTTGGAGGGAAACCTGTCCGTGGCAAATTTGTGTGCGTCATACTTGATCTTGGCGCACGTTTCGGCATTCACTTGAACAGCGGTGTGATGCTGAATAAAGGTAAGAGTAGCTAGTTCCCATATATAAGATCAGTTGGAGACTGAAGATGAGTAAAAACAACTGTATCGCGCTGTATCGCGCGAAATAGCGCGGATAAGTGGTAATTGCTCAAACAGATCATCGTCGAACTGCTAAAAAGGTGCTGCTGCCCCAGCGTGTGGCTCGCGATGGTTCACGCGCACAAAATGCAAATGTTAGTGTAGGCACGTTAAAATACCCACTCAAACGTTCACGTGCCAAAGCAGGTTAACGTTACACGAACAGCTGAGAACGGGCTGCTGTCACTGACACGCGTGTACATCGCGGCATAAATAACGGAAATTGCTCGCAGCACACGCACATGGGAAAAAACGTACGTGGGTTTCAAGATCTGAAGATATCCTCGTCACGCTGGTATACATTCGCGAATTTTCGGTGAGCGAAACAACCGCTGTTCACGAAGAAGCACTAACGACACACGGGCACACGTTAATCGTTCTTGCGGCACGGCGAATTACGAACCGAAGTCGGAGCCGAAGGTGCTTACCGCGGTTGTCTGGAGTTCATGAAGCCCCGCAAACTATTTGCTTACCTAATGCACGCTCAAACACATGCACATGGCACAAAAACAGAAGTTCAACGTTGCGCCGACTGTTTGCAAACGACATGGTAGATATATAACCCCGCGAAAAAAGAGGCACGCACGCGGTGGCGCTGTGGTGCAATGGGTAAGGTGTCTGCTTTCAGTGCTCGCGGTCCCGAGTTCGATTCCAGTACTGTGCGTAATTTGCATGTTGTGGTCGCAGATGGGGATGATTGTAATTCTGTTCATCTTCTAATTACCCGTACTGATAATTGCAACCGCCAAACTGGCGAGAAAACGGCTGACCGCGTCAAAAATAATTTTTTCCCTCGCACAGACCGCCTAGGTACTGAATCAGTACCTATATCCTAGAATAAGTACCTAGATCCTAGGAGCGCTGCAGCATACACGACCCAGTGACCAATCACTGGAACACTGTTCCACATACTCGAGGCGTTATCTGGGACGCATGCTGCACCTACGTAAGCGGAACTTTTTTGCAAAAAAGTTCCGCTTACTAGCTGGAACCTATGTGGAACCAGATGAAGAGTGTAGTAAAGACTCTGTTGATAATACCGCTTCTGTTCTATTTGGCGAGAAATTCGGCGATAAGATCAAATGACATGGCTACTTTGGCTACTTTTGGCGTGAGTTCTGGCGCCTTTTCATGTCCACACAACGGCAACCCTGCTTGCCGGGAGTCGAAGCCATGACCTCTCGTCCACGACGATGGCTGGCGGGCGTTTAACCCACTACGCCACTGCCAAAGCCATGAAGGAGGATACACGAACGCGCGTTTTATATCTCTCACAATGATCTTGTTCGCAGGGTGGTGTCACCACCCGGAAACGGAAGAGTCAAGTTATGCGTGGCTTCCGCGATTAGCTCCGGCTTGCACCGTTGCTATTACCGTCCCATTCGGCGCGTTTCGAATACAAGTGTAATTTTGTCAACGTTTTGACACACCGCTAGGAGGCGGGTTTAACCCAATCCTCGCTGATAGCATCCATCCATATTTAAAAATAGCTCTTCCACGCTCACCTGGCTGTCGCACCGCATCACTGCGTTCCGCGCTCACCTTATGAGAAATCATGACCGGGCTAGAGGGAACACACGACGTGAGTTGCGTTTCTCTTCGCGTTTCACGACGCTTTAAAAGAGTGCATACCGAGTTCCAGTGTTTATTATGTGCTTTTTGCTGCCATCTTTGAGCGGGATTCAGCATGTGTGGTGTCCAGGTATATGATGACAATTTCAGCTACCGCAAAGGTTAAATTATGATCATGGGCGTTAGCCGGCGGTATGGAGATGCGCCACTAGACGTCAACGTGGGTGGGTCCACATAAAGCGGGGTTATACCTGCCAAACACCAATAGACATTGTACTAGCTCTCATATATCAATGCTCTATAAACAACCAACCAGCTACTTTTGTTTCACGTTTTACTTTCGTGTTATACCGACTCCTATGACGGGGGGGATCAGCTATGTTTTTTCTTCGTATTCTTTCTAAGAAATTCCTTGTAACGCGTTGTAATAAAAGCGCTGAAAAAAAAGCTAGAGTGACTCTAACCTTCCTCTTAGGTGTCTGGTAGTGACACTTGCGTTCGTGTGCTCTGGTCACGGTGCAACAGCCCTGGTGTATTCGTATGGTTAACAATGTGTTTCACGGGCCGCCGATGCAGATCTCAGAGGCCGCGTAGAAAGAAGCACGTCTTTGAGATCTTCTCCGCCATGCGCAGCAACGATCCCAGCTGCTCACAGCCTTTCTGTGAAAGTAATCAATTAGTCTTCATCAATTATCGTGGCATTTAATTGGCCTTTATCCTAAATCACGTTTTCAATTCAGATCAATCCATTTATTTTTCATTCATACAGTATTTTTGTGCAAAGAACCGTTGGGCCAGTAGCCAAAGGCTAGTGTAGGCCCATAGTCAATATACATGTAGCAGCTACAACGTCATGTGCATATCTAATTCTCAGTAATAAAACCCTATAATAGTCAGGCAAAATACATCAAATCAAACATCAAACAAAAGGAAGGAGTGCATTGTACAATAGCCTCAAAAAGAAATAATTTAGCACAGTATGAAACATATAAGAATTTTTCTCCGATATCGTGCGTATCCAATATGACCCTTACCTTGAAACAGAAACATGGATTTATATTTTTATAGAATACTTCTCACTAATATTCGGAAAACCAGAAGTAAGTGCTCGGCCAGATATGCTTAAAAACAAGAGTGTCAGTCGGTTGTGGTGCAACTGATAACACGTTTAATTATAGTCTGCATAAAAGGCCTGCGCATTAATAGCAGCCATTCAGCCACTCACATTCCTAAACAAATAGAAACAAGCTCGAACGTAATTTAGCGCCGTGGTGGTATAGCAATGAAGGTGTGGCGCTACTAAGCTCGATGACGCAGGTTCAGTTTCCAAATCGAAAGAGGCAATATGGCGGAAATCTCGGGCTACTACAATTAGCTGTGTCACGATTACTGTTATAATCGCCGACGACTTTTTTTGGCAATGAAGTGAAGGCTACAGAGCGAATGTACCTGTATGTATTCCCACATGCATGTATTCCCACAGCATGTATCCCCACAGTATCCCCACAGTTGCGTCCATATTTTCTACGTAAGAATTCAAAAAGCTAGCTTCGCACTGTGATGCCAAGCTTGAAAATAAATAAATAAATATGAAGCGAGGCTGGACAGCCTTGCTTGTTTCTATTATGCTTCTTGTTATTTTTTCCTCGCTTTCACTCTGTTTTTTCTATCTTTTTTTTCTCTCCCTCTTTCTATCCTCCTTTCTCTTTCTATCTTTCTCTCGCTCTATTTATTTCATCCTCCCTCTATTTCATTTTCTTTCTTTCTCTGCTTTTTTCTATCTCTCTTTTTGTGTCGGTATCTATCTCTTTCTCCCTCTGTCTCTTTCTACTCGGTCGTTCTGTCTTTTAGCACGAAAGTATTTTACGCCGGGGTCCATGAAGACTTAACTGACTTATTTCTATCTCGGATATGACTTCGTAAAATGTACACTAACAGATGACAAAGAAAAAAAACTAGAGAAAACTTTCGTCTCTGGGAATCGCAAAGCGTACATTCTTCAGCATACCAACAGCCAGCTATTTATATACACCTTTTATCGGCGGCGGTATTCAGACCTCGGTGGAACTTAAGCGTTTTCGCGTTATCATTAGCGAGCTGGCGCGAAGACCGCGCTTTAAAAGCGGTCACCCCGCTTGTTGCGATGTGTGCGCGCCTCCTACCTATACCATCTGTAAGTCTCCGTATACAGGGCGTGGTCACCCATGCGCGCGTGCTTATCTCGTGATGGAGGCGGTTTGTACGGCTTGTGCTTTAACTGCAAAGTTTTCCTTGAAGTTACAGAGCGCACGAATGTCATTGGCACGCTGCAGCGGCCACATTTTTGAAAGGAACACGCTGCTGAATCATTAAGAAGGAACATCTGTGACAGGTGTTAGCTCGTGCTCGTGCTGTGTATACTTGTGCGTTCGTTTCGTGCGCCCTTCTTTGTGCTTGAGCAGTGCGCTTTAAGTGCCGAGCTGGGACAGTTGTTAGTTTCCGTTCTTCCTGCGTGTGTTATTTTGGCGCGTCCTTTCCTTGAGCAGCTCACTGCAAGTTTTCAGCTTCTTGCCGTCCTTCGTGTGATTTTTAAATTTGTAGCTGTCGCATTCATTGCTTCGCCCTTGCAGAGAAAACTGTGACTATTCATGTGCTTGTTGATGCCACCTTTGCGAGAGGATCACGATATTGTGTATTCAGGCATATGTTAACAGCTTAAGCTAACACAACGGTTAAATCGGGAATCATGGGAGTTAGTCGTCATGATGGAGATGTACCAATATAGGCGTCAACGTGGGTGCATCCACGTCAAATCGTGTTATAGCTGCCAATAACCAATAGACATTTTTCAACCTGTCATGTATCAATGCCCAATAAACACCCAACTACCGCTGTGAAATCACGTTTCACTTTCATGTTATGCCGACTCCTATGAGGGATGAATCGGCCATGTTTTTTTCCGTCTTCCTTCCCTTGCTTTATGGCTATTTCCTCTTTCCTTCTCTATGCGGTGGTTCTTTTGCCCATCCTAGTTACTGAATCCCACCCCGAATAATTTGGCACATGTGTTCTGGTACCAAAGCAGGATATCAAGAAGAGGACGAAGATAGCGTTTGCCGGTCGCGTTATTTTGTTAATGATGATGATAGTCTTTGCTTTCATGATGTTAATAGCTGTACACGAGTAACGGAGTTTCTCCGAGCTTAAAGAGCCCCACTGTCAAAGAGTCTTCATCTTCTACAAGAAGCTTCTACAAGACGGGACGCTGCATACACTACTAAGATATTTACATTTATTTTTTTTAACTTATACTTCGACATTTCGCGTTTTCTCACGCGTGAAAAGTCGCAACTTTTAGGTCTACTTAAAACGGTAAATGGCGTCTGCGTTTTCAGGTGAGTATCTATCTCATTCTGGCTCTTCCGCCTGATCGCCCGAACAAAGCTTGCGACGAACTTTGCCCACAAATAGTCGTCTAAGCAGACAAACCGAACGGTATGCAATGCTTAGGCCGCGCAGCGATCACATTTCACATTGGTACGAAACGCACGGCAAACCGGTCCATATCACGTAGAAGCACGTGTGCAGACGCTCCGCCCCCGTAGCTGTCCCTTCATTGGAAAGAGAACTTGTCCGCGTTGATAATGGCCTGTATTTATTTGTTGCCTCATGCATCCATTAAAAATTGCTTCTTTCTTTTTATCTTCTTCCGTAAAACAAAAATTATAATGAATTGTTTTTAAATAGGCTTGGCCTACAGCAAACAGCATTGCATGGTGCGTGGGAGCTTTTTTTTCCATGCTTAATATCTGGTTATTCGCGCTATTTTACGAATAAGTGTGTGTATTCCACCCATAGTTCTGTGTAAGATTTGTTGCTTCTCGCGAAAAGCAGTCCGATACGGCTTCATATATCGCAAGATAAGACGTAGTTTAGAAGATAAATTCAGCAGAAGTTGGTAAGAGCCTTGTACTTTTCCTGTTGCTAAAACAAAAGATGTCTTTAATCAACCGCTCATAACGTCGGCTCCGTGAGAAATCGCCGTTCCTTGCCCCGCTGGGTGACGCACTTACTCGCATGGTCAACGGGTTCATTGTTGACAGGCAAAAGCCGAGCTCCTTCTGTGAGGGACGTGCAGTCTAGCTGCCAAAGGAGGGCATGGATTCTGACGCTCTACGGTCGGGGAGAACAATTACCCTCGTCAACACGGACTCAAAACTCGTAGATAATATCCTTGGTATGAGGCTAAAACTATTCTTGCAGAATATAGTTTCGCCCACGCAAACATGCGCAGTGCCGGGTAGGTTGGTTTTTGAAACACTTATTCTGATCGTAGATTTGTTCTTCTATGCCAACGAGAGAAAATTCACCGGTGCCTTCGTGTCATTGGATCAAGCAAAGGCCTTCGATAGTGTACAACATGACTATCTATACTGTGTTCTGAGAATATTCGGTTCACCAGAGCCGTACGTCCGCTGCATAGAGCTACTACACAGCAACATGAGCAGCCGGCCTCATCAATGGCATAGAGACAAAAA
Organism: Rhipicephalus appendiculatus; assembly: GCA_030522465.1. Lineage (NCBI taxonomy): Eukaryota > Metazoa > Arthropoda > Arachnida > Ixodida > Ixodidae > Rhipicephalus > Rhipicephalus appendiculatus. The sequence continues at coordinate 25,148 of JALIZH010018447.1, read as the reverse complement.
GCTTTAGCGTAGAAAGAGGCGTTCGTCAGGGACGTCCAATCGCACCGGTGCTCTTTAATAAGGCGAACGCCTTTAAAGTCTTATGCTGACGTGCGGCCGTCCGTCCTTCTGTCCGCCCGTCCGTCCGAGCCCTGGCGCGGAGCCAGGTGCCCGCCGGGGTGCGCAAACGGACGCCGGTCTCGAGCTTGCTTGCGTAGCTTGGCTGTGCCCAGCGTTTGCAATCATTCTGACAGACGCCGTCTCAGTGGACACAGGCGTTCGCGGAATAGACTTCAGAATTTACAAAGGGTCCGTCAATTTAGGCGCTGGAACGCGGATGGCGTTTGAGCGATGCGCAAAGCGCGAGATAATACGAACGCATACGAACGGAAGAAGATTAGTCCCGCGTATAACTGCGATTCGCGGTAAAAAAAAAATTAAAAAAACACGCATACATTCTGTTTGTGTGTTATCCCACTGAGAGTGTAAAAGAAAAAAGACATGTCATAGTCAGTCGAATGGCCACAAGTTTTCGCTGAACACACTTTGGAATGTACAAAGTGTCCTTCAATTTTTTTCTTTCCATGGACCCCCTAATTAGGAAAGCGGCAAAGTTCCATAATATTCAGAGCTTTCCAATTACATGTCTAGCGACAGTTAGCATCACCGCTATGCGGATGACATCTCTGTATTCGTGCGAAATCAAGCCAGTTTCCTCGTGTTCTTGGTGCTATTCGAAGAGTATGCCAGTTTATTGGGTGCTTGCCTAAACGCGGAGAAAAACAATGCCCTTTATTTCGGTGGCTTCCGTGGCTCTTTGCCGGGTGTTACTCAGTACGTGGATGCCGTAAAAGTCCGCGGGGTATATTTTCAAGACAGGGAAATCGCCAAAAGGAATTGAGAGGACGCAGTAGGTAGAGCCACGCAAGTCTTCGCGTATTTCGCAGACTTCAATTTGTCGCTTGATGCAAAAGTTACGGTGGTCAAAACGAAAGCGTGCGCATATATCGCTCGTACCACAACGTTTTCCAAGTCACCTTGCTTCGTTGGTTGGGGCCTTCCTTTGGGACGGCAAAGGCACCAAAAATTCAAAAATGTTTCTAATGCTCTCAAAAAGTTGTGGAGGACTTAGCCTGCCTAGATGCTCCGACACTCACAAAGGCACTTGCAGCGAAAACAGTTTAAAGATTGTTCCAGGACAATGATTATCCTGGTCGTAGCTTACTATTGTACTGGACCGGAAGTATTCCAGCTGCACTCACGTCTGAAAGGTACTGGGGGCCACAAGCAGAGCACCCGCATGCCTTTTATAAAGCAGCAGCAGGCCTCAAGCGTTCGGTCGACGGCGACGCCACCGAGGACTACTTTGCAAAGCTTGCACCCGCACGAATTAGCAAAATGCTGATCGGTCGCTCCATTACCGACGAAGAGCAACAGAGATAGAGGCCCAACAAGTGGAAAAGATGAGCGACAGCCACATGCCGGAAGTGGTTTGAAAATTTGAGTGACTGCGGCGGTGGGACTCGTTGCCCACTCGACAGAGACTGTTGAAGTGGGGCGTAGTTCCCAATGATTGCTGACCCAACTACGGCAAAAGAGAAACGATCCGCCATACGATGTTTGAATGCGTGGCGGACAAAGGCGCGTGGCACATGTTGTGGCGTCAGTGCGGAGTGTCTGTTTCTTCGCGTGGTCAGTGAAAGAGGGGTTTCTTTGAAAAAAATGCCCCCACCTCCTCGAAGGGAATCGTGAGGAAATGCGAATGCATTTATATATACGTGCGAGCGAGCGGACGGGAGAGTGGGGCGCTGGGAGGAGAGAGAGCGAACGGTGAGAGAAGGAGCGGCGAAGCACTGCACCTACCCTCTCCTACACTCTCTCCACACACGCGGGAGCTCCGCCGAGCTCCCGCGATGCGAGCGCCCTCACACACCAAAGCGCGCTCCTCCTCTCCACTCACTCTCCGCTACTCCGCCCGCACCACCTGCTCCGGTTGCTAGGGGCGAGGATAAGCGCGCGCGCCCGCAGCTGTTGCTATGGGAGAGGGAGTGAGAGCGGAGAGATAACACCTGCCGGCGCGCGGACACCTCCTCAACCTATCCTCCTCCTCCTCCGCGGACAACGCCGGACAACGGATGCCTGACATAGCCCGACTAAGAAATGCATTCGCATTTAAAACTGGTATTTTCTGTCACGCAAGAGTGCGGTCGCGAGGGCGCGATCAAGGGCGCGGATCGCAAGGACGCGGACAAGGGCACGGATGGCAAGGGCGCGGTCGCCATGGGCGCGGTCGCTCGACAGACATGAGTAGACGGCTCGTACAGCCTTCTAAGTGCTGCGCTCTCACACGTTACTTCGCGTTGAGACGACTTCCAGAACGAAAACCACTGCGCTCCTTGGAGCGGCCGCATTCCATTACGCCATTGTTTTGTACTTACGGAAGATCGGACTGTAAAAGAGTAGGGTGCTGGTCTTACTTTCTACAATATTCCAGCTCTTGACCGCAGAGCTGTTTAAGCAGGGTGTAGTCTGTCTGGTGAATCCGAAAACTATCAGCATCACGAACGGGCCCGCTCTCTCTTCCAGAGCGCGCTAGGTGTTCCAGAGGTTAAGCTAGCCAGAAGGAACGCTACGGCGTTCACCAACGGGAGACAGAGTTGAAGCTTAGTTAACTTGTGGGTATACTTTTATCAACCTTGGTAAACATTGTCTAGCTTTATATAGCATAATAATTGTTTTGAGCGTTAAATCTTGATATGGCTTGTCGAACTTAGCAAGACTGGATGCAACATAACCTAGAAAAACTATAGCAAAACCATAGCCAAATCTAGCAAAGCGATAAAATAACAGAAAAAATCTGAAGAACACTTTGTACATTCCGAATGGTGTACGGCGAAAGCGTGTGGCCATTCGACTGACTATGCCATGACTTTTTCCTTTTACACTCTCAATGGGATAACACACAAACCGAATGTGTGCGTGTTTTCTTTTTTTTTAATTTTTTTTTACCGTGAATCGCCGCGAGACGCGAGACTAATCTTCCCCCGTTCGCATGCGTTCGTATATTCTCGCTATTTGCGCATCACGCAAACGCCATCCTTGTTCCAGCGCTTGAATTGACGGACCCATTGTCAATTCCGAAGTGTGTTCCGCGAATGCCTGTGTCCACTGAAACGGTGTCGGTCAGAATGATTCCAAACACTGGGCACAACGACGCTACGCAAAGCTATAGCCGTGGCCTTTCTTTTGTTGCTATGGCATTCAGTGCTTCGCCCTTGTAGTGATTCTGTTTTTCTTTTTCCTGCTTCTCTGAGACCAACACAATTTGAGATTTCGCCATAACGCTTTCAACGGGCGCTGACAGCCAGGTTGAAGAAAACCGGCTAAGTATAGTCGCTTCTTTTATTAGACAAGCGAGATTTCATGTCAACCAAAGCGACAGTCTCGCCCCAATTGATCGACTCGAAATGCGGCCCTACGACTTTATATTTTGGTTCAAACTCTTGTCTCTAATGACACTTATCTTTGCAAGGGATAGTTCACTGCTATCCCGTAGCAGCGAGCATTTTAGTATTTACAACCTCCATTTTTTTGCTGGACACTCGCTAGAACACCGCACCATTGCGGAATAAGCCCAGGAATAGGTGATTGCGGCAATCTTGTGTGTAAATGTAGGTTTATATCCTTGGATATACATGTATACATCTACGCCCACCATGGGGATTGGCCAAATAGTCCATTACAAAGTAAATAAGATTGTTTCCTTTAGTTCCTCTTACGCAAATCTTTTTTTAACTCACAGACTTAACCCACAGATACCTGTTGACGGCGAGCGTATAGAAATGCAGCCCTCCTACGTGCGCCGGTCACATGCGCATGATGTGTATGTGACGTTTCCAAATGATGGATGCTCTCTTGGTCGGGGGGTTGGTTGTCGGCGGTCAGAAATTTCTAATATGGAAATCGGATCGCTTAGCGAGCTCGCTTGTCATTTTATGTTGCCACATGTTATGGTTGCCTGAACATGAACGCACGAGCGTCGTGGTTGCCTACAGCAACTGAAGTGTTGTGCTGTTAAACAAGTGGATCGAGGTCCGATTCTTGGCATGGAGCAAGGAAACAGTTACGAGGGAGCATTGCTCAATTCGAAAGAAAGAAAGAAAGAAAGAAAGAAAGAAAGAAAGAAAGAAAGAAAGAAAGAAAGAAAGAAAGAAAGAAAGAAAGAAAGAAAGAAAGAAAGAAAGAAAGAAAGAAAGAAAGAGAGAAAGAAAGAAAGAAAGAAAGAAAGAAAGAAAGAAAGAAAGAAAGAAAGAAAGAAAGAAAGAAAGAAAGAAAGAAAGAAAGAAAGAAAGAAAGAAAGAAAGAAAGAAAGAAAGAAAGAAAGAAAGAAAGAAAGAAAGAAAGAAAGAAAGAAAGAAAGAAAGGATCGCTTGCCCCCATTTGCCCGATAGTGCAAGTGCTCCTGATTTTCTTCCTAAACATTATCACGTTGTCATCGAGTTCGATGTCAGCTTTGACCATGTACCGCCGCAGCCGCGATCGAACTCCCAACATTTGGGTCAGCAGCCAAGCACCGTAACTTCTGCACCACCGTGCTGGACACGCGCTTCCTTCTCTGTGGACAATTCTTTCTTCTTGCTATGCCTGTCAATCTAACAAAATACGTTCCATTCTTTCTAATGCACCACAATTGTCACAGTATCGGTAAGTGGCCAAACCAAGGCCGCACATTTAGGCTATGTGATCGCTGCGTTGAGGTGAAGTCTGTGATAGAATGTCTAAAGGTGACAAGGAAGGTGATGCAGAAGTCTATTTTAAATCCGGCTCTATGGAATAGAGAAAAAGACCTTGAGGCGAAATATTCCAGAATCGATTGATTTCCACGTAGGCGTACCAACAAAATTGCTGCCGTACATAAGCCACTTCCTTACGCTCGGCTGCAAGAAACGAGGTTGTCGAAAGGCCATGTGGTCATCTGTGTCGTCCGCCGGACAGAGATTCCCAGGGACGTCGAAACACTTCCCCTTTTCAAGATCGCCGAGTCTGTCAACATGGACGTCAACTGTCACGGCCAGAGTCTCGAACAATGACTTGGCTTGTTTTCAGAGTCGTTTCTTTGGTTCGCTATTTTCCTGCTTTGGAAGTATCACCGCAGCGTCACAAGGCGTGTTTACGAGACTCTTCTCGCTAAGAAGGCTATGTAGAGCGCGTGCATGCACCGAAGTAAAACAGTCTCCTTTGAACGTACCGAGCGCTTTCCGGAACGTCATCCTGTCTATACATCCTGTCAACATAATAAACTCCTTCTTGAGTAAAAGAGACCGCCTTCCCTTTGAAGAGAAGCGCGGGCGCAACACAATGAAATATCTCTGTCGATGAGTTCAAATAGAAAATGCCTTTTTCTTACTGTATCGACAGCTTAGCAATATAAAACATAACTCGCTGAATGACAGCACGCATATGGGGAAAATGCACAAACACATACAGGCGTGGGAGCAGTCGACGCTGCTGTTTTGATGAGTATCCAGATACGGGCTAAGAACGATAATAAAATGTACTGAATGCGAGATGTGTGTGAAAAACACAATACATGCAAGCTGTTGATTTGTAAGCTCGGTCATGTTTATGCTATTTTTTAGCTTGGACAAACATGGCAGAGATGTGCCGAAAAACTCTTTATTAAAGCCAGATTTATACGCCATGATTTGCATAGAGTTGACACTCGGCAGCATCGCGCCCAGTGTCTACGCAGTCAAAGCTTAGCCTTGCTCTGAAACTCCTGCGACTAGTAAATCTAACAACATGTAGTGGAGGCGTGCAACAAGCGCGCGAATCAGCTGCTCTTGCGAAGCACTAATTAGGGACCGACACTCATTAGTCATTCAAGCCTGGGAATAGTGGAAACATCGTCATGTGTTCAAATATGGCTGCTCGTACCGATTCGTGGCTAAAAGCGACCACAGGATACCAAGAGCGCGTTGCGCTAATTGTAAACTGGTGCAGCGCACCAAGGGAATCAAAAATACAATGTAGCTGACCAAAAGAAGAAACAGATCACTGTTGTTCTTTTAGCCTATTTGATCCGGCTCTTCTGGCCGGCTCATCTATGTCTTCATTTCTCTTGTTGCGCTGTACCAGTTTCAGAATTACAAATTCTCCATTTTTTTCAACGCATCGAATAAGTGTCCACTGTAAGCTAGTAAACATGCAGGTTTCAGTTGGTATATTTTTTTTTGTCATATACGATGTGATGCGTGATCGTTTAGTGATAAAGTGTCACACTATCACACGGTCGTGTTAAGTTTGCCCGGGTACTCGCCGCAGTGGTCTCGTTATGATGCTTGACTGCTGATACGAAAGTTGCAGAATTCCTGTAAGCAGAGGCCGTATTTCGTTGTAGGGAAAATGCTAGAGGCCCGTGTGCTAGAGGCGTGCTTCAAAGCAACTCATGTGGTTGAAACTTCCGGAAGCCCTCCACTACGGAGTCTCTTATAATTGTATCGTGGTTTTGGGTCGTTAAACCCCAACAATTAAGCTTGACCGTATAGATTTGTGGAGGTGCGCTGCATCACATTGCGCAGTCGTTGAGGCCTCGATGCCAAAGTCTGTAAGACTCAACGCAGATTTAGTCTGCACCGTAAGAATAACCACAGCATATATTACCTACGTCGAGTGATCGAACTGGGTTTTGCTGTAGCCAACGTTCGCGCAAACGAATTTCTTCCTGCTTGAAGAAAAAACACTTCCTTTTACGTAAGTTCGTCGGCATTTCTTGTTCGACAACAAGTCCCTTCATGCCACTGTACTCCCCTCTACTTATGCATTGGTTGCATTACAATTTACTACGGAGTTCCCACAACATCGGCACACTGTAGGTACTATGACAGCTTTTAAAACCGCGAATATACGAGTAAAAGCCTTATTTAAAGCCATAGCACACAACCAATAGCACACAACCACAGTGTCGTTGACGAAATAGTGTCAGACCTGCAGCCCCAGTGGACAGAACAACCGCCTGCGAATTGCAGCGGCGACAAGTCAAATCTATAGTGAGGCTATATTTGATAAATAAAGATTACGCGGGTGGTCCTTTTCTCGTGGTTCTCCCTCCAATTATACTTCCCTCGAAGTCTTTGGTCTCCATACAAGAAACGAGAAAAAATTCGCTGATTTCGCTGCCCTGCAGTTTGCCAACTCAATTTACCGACCATTGTCATATGAGTAAAGCCAGCCGGGACCAACTCACAGCTTTTGAAATCGCTCCAATCTACAGCTCTCGACTGCCCAACTGAGGCGCATTCGCCAACAGCATTACCTTGAAATTTCGCTCAGCATAATAACTGGAAGGTATTAAGCTCCCTGAAAGGGTATTTCAAAAGTTCGAAACTCTTCTCGTGGTATGCTTTTGAGAATGCGTACAAGAAATGTATGAGTGGAGGAAATAAGTCCAAGTTTTACTGCTCATCACGATGGTCGTCTCGTCGGGCGCTCCAATCTCTTCCTTCTCAAACGCCTTCTCGGCCTAGCAAGGCCTGCAGCAATTTCAATCCTAATCCACACGTTCCGCAGTCAATTTGGAGACCTCTTCCAGCGCACGTCTCATGACAAAGACTCGCTAGGACACGTGTTCAATCGAATAAAAAGAAAGACAATATGGTTTGGTTGTCTTGGCTGAGACCTATTAGAATCAGGGGATCCGCTGATAGCACGCAGTTAGGAAAGTAGAAAGCAGTCCATCACTGGTGATATTATTTCGCATGATTGCCCAAATATTTCACTAAAGGTGACCTTCTCTATCACCAAGAATATTCAATTTTCTAGATTGCTTACAGCAATTCTTAATGCCAGATTCTATTTCATTTTCGCCTAGCCAGAACAAAAATTCGCAGTGAAGATCTCCTTCAAATTTTAATGTCTTGATGTATTCCGGTGTACTTGTTCCAGTGTACGTATTCCAAGATTCGAGCGTTGCAGTTCTTTCACCCTTGATGATTTCTTTAACAGTTTAATAGCCGATCTCCTTGGCACTCTTGCAACGACACCAATAGAATTTGTTTGCAGTTCAGGGGTTGCAATGTTCTATATAAGTGAGTACGTAAATGACAACCTCACAAGACATAGGGGAACACAAACGAACTTTGTGTTCCTGTATCTCGCATCAAGTTGAGCTTCCCTCACTCCTTGTTCAAATGCAAATGACCGTTTTTACTGGCACTTACATATTTGCCCGCTGCATGTGTGCACGTGAACCACGTTCTATAGATGTGTTTTACTGAAGAATTCCATATCGAAACGAGAGGAGCAGGGTTAGTGATTCAGATGTGAAATACACTAACTTGGAACGTAACCTATACAAAATCATTCGACCATTTTTTTGCAGGCGCGACATTTTACACTTGATATATACGACGTGCGAATAACCACAGAGAAAGTTAAGGTGTCAGTTTCGCCGTCAAATGGTAAGGTGCATTCATACACAGCAACTGATCATTTCGAAACTTGAGCGAATGCGCAACAGGATAAACAGAAAGAAACTGAAGGACGAGTTAGCATATGCAGAAGGATATTACTTATATTAGTGGACGAGGATGCCAAATAAACACCCCTCATTACGGCTGCTAGCGTCCATCGCTGTGCGTTGTTACAAAGAGTAACACGGAAGAAAACGTATTTCAAGTTTAACATGATAGAAATATCTTCCAGTATCTTTGATATGCAGCGGGAGGATAATCTACTACCGGTGTAGTGACAGACACGCAGCACGGTTAGTTGTTACTTTGTTGTCGGCATTTATGCAGCGGTATTGAATACTGCGGTCTTTATAGAATCCTCGCCTGCTGATGAAACGAGAAAGCCCATTCTTAATAATAATAATTGGCGTTTAACGTCCCGAAACTGGAAGCCCATTCTTAAATTTATGTGGGGTTTTAAACTTCACATTATTCGCCTGCTCCACCGAATTTCTAAATAGTAAACAGTTCTACTCTATGAAACAAATCAATACTCACATTCGTTCATCATTGAATTGTTTAATGTCAAATGAGTTAAAACTACTGCTTAGCATCGCTTGCCTCAGGTTCTTATTTTAACAGCCTCACGACTTTCAGCGTCTGTACCATATCAAGTGACCCATAATTTCGGGTGGTGAACTCCCCATCCCCTTCACATAAAATTTTTAAAGATAAAGAACTCGGCGGGCTTGTATTAAACATCAGGAACATGTCAGTCGCTTAGCTGGTTCCGCCTTTTGTTATTAGGCCCTGCAGTAATTTTCAAAGCGTGAGGAGACACCTTTCCTGGTGACTCAATTTGATAGCTTCTGAGGGCGGCCTTTCCCGATAAGTTAATGCACGGCAAAGCAGCCTTTTATTCCCGACTCCAAACTTTGTTAACCCTTTGTAGGTCGTCCTATATTTCTGACACGGTGATATAAAAACCGGCTGTGGTATATTGATATAAAGTAGAAAGAAATAGTATGAAACAAATTGCATCAAAATCAAGCCAGTAGTTTACCGAAAAAAAGTGGGGACATATATGTCCCACTGACTCATGAGAGTGTTCTCAAAAAGTGGGAAAACACTCTCCCACTGTCTCATGAAGGCACCATCTCGCGAGTGCATCAACTGGTATTTTGGGATTAAATCGCCGAAGCAAGTGGCACTCTGTATCACTTCTCAACTTGTGCAGAGGAAAGTTTTGCGGAACTCATTTCAACAGGAGAACAGCAGCTGCAGTTGCGTCTCTTGAGCCTTCAAAGTGCTGTGGTATGTTCCTGTGAAGCTTACTTCACCGCATGCATGAACCACTTTTTTTCATCCATGTGGCTGTCCTTGCTTTTGCTGTCGAAATTGTCGAGTACAAATGTCATCCCTGAACATGTGCCTACATTTCAAGAGCTATATGATATCAATAAAATATTTCCACGCATTAATATCCGCAATTGCGCTGAGGGAATAGCGGGATAATTTCGCAGGTAATTGTTCCGATGCATTTATCGGTCAAGTTATTTCGCAAATTTACAAAAACACGTGATGACTGGAAGCTAAGATCGCCTCTCTAAAAACCAGAAAAAGAGGACATTAGCCGGCGTTTTGATTGGTAGGTTCTATCTACCTCAAGAAGAGGAATATTCAGAAGCTATGATAAAAAATTTACTGAAATTAGACGCCATTGTAACACTGCACCCGCTCTTCGAAAGCGTGGTAAAAGAATTTTCGTGGAGATTACGAAGACTTAGGTAAGATATGAGTGTCTTCGTGTTGCGCTATTTGTAACAGGCGGTGTGGGAGAAAATTTTTTCTCCCACACCGCCGGGTTAACGGGGAGAGTGCAGGAGGTACCAGCACGTACTGTTCAATACTCCGAAATAGTGCGTTTGGTTAAGCCTTATACTGCGTAACTTCGAGCGTAGCGTTGTTCTCAGGCAAAAAGAAAGCTAAGCTCCAGCCCTTGTCTGCCTTGAAAATGGAAAAGCCACACTGAACACGGATACGGTGAATTCCAACCTGACTAGACGAGAGATTCAAACGTTCCGACGTTACCGTTTAATACAGCTAGTTCATTGGATACGACTTCATAGTTAGCTCTCACAATCGCGTGAGAAATGATGTTATAACATTGAAACCACGGAGACCTTAACTTTTCCTATTTTTTCAGTTTTCATTTTTCGGATGAGTGCCAGGAGGCATTTTCTTGTTGTTTTTTCTCATACCTCGCGAGTTCAGAGTGGAGAAAATGCGTTGTACTTCAATGCGTAGGCACGGCCTTCAGATGATTTCCCTTGTGAATTTGTTTCAGTTTTTTTTTTTTCAGAACATTCGCTTATTTGAAGCGTAGCTCGAACATTTTGTATGGTTGTTAAGGACCGGCAGCTTTTAATTTTACCGTTTTGAAGAGATGAAAGACTGAGTTAAACTGAGCCTCAATGGCACCTATTTGCCTTTCTCTTGAATTCTTAATAATTATATTCCTAAGCATCATCGATCTAAGGCACCAACACTTTTTGTTATTCTAATTCGCCATCTCTCGCTTATGATCACGTCTTTACGGATTTGCGTTTTTATTGGTACCCACGTGCTCTTTGGGAGCTTTTGATCCGAACTAGCACGTTAACGAAAACGATAAGACGACTACATTCAAATAACATAAGCTTGTGCGAGCAAATACGCTTGCATGCAGAATGCGAATGTAGAATATACGACGCCGCAGGATTCTTGAAAACATCTCCTAACGTAGGATTAGTCCACGTTAATGGTTATGTTTAATGAGCTTGCTAGCACTGCATTGCGGAAAATTAGAGCTCAATAAAAATATAACATGTAAATCTAAAGGCCCTCATGTTCTTTGATACGAACTGCGGCATTTCGAGCTGCACGTGTGTTTGATCAAGTGCGAATACACAGAGAATGTTTAATTACAGGAGGTAACTTGCTGTGAAAAAAATCTGCGTTTAATAATTAATGTGTACACCAGCGAAGAAAAAAAGAGGTAGGGCGTACGAATAGCGACATGCCCGAAATAACTAAAACAGTAATATAACACTCTTTCAATTATGATTATCGAGCATTTTACCTATTCAGAAGTGATACAAAATACGTTGAAAGCGCAGAGGCCGGCTCAAACTCGCAGAACTTCACAAAATTGTTTCATATGTAAAGAAAGTGAGAAAAATCTTATGAAGCCATGTTTGTTTTACGTCACTCTTTATAAATTCAAAAGACAACAAACATTTCGAAATTCGGTGCGGTAGATGCCTTGCCAAGAAAAATTATCTTTTTCTCAAAAAAAAAAAAATCACGCCACATCCACGAAGTGAATGATGATGAGTGGACGAAGCTCGATCGTTTTTATCCATTGCAGAAAGAGAATATGTGGTCTGGAACGCGCTTATACTTCATGGTCATCAGCGTCATCGTTATCACGTGTAGTGGGTACATTCCACTATACTGGAACGCGCTTATACTTCATCGTTATCACGTGTAGTGGGTACATTCCACTATACTGCGTCATCGTCATCTTTATCACGTGGAGTGGGTACATTCCACTACACGTGGCTACCTACCTACCTACCTACCTACCTACCTACCTACCTACCTACCTACCTACCTACCCACCTACCTACTACTACTACTACTACTACTACTACAGAGGAGGGACAGACTCACACCCTAAGGAGCTTTGCCCCCAAAATCACGCCATATCCACGAAGTGAATGATGTCATCGTCATCGTTGTCACGTGTAGTGGGTACATTCCACTATACTGGAACGCGCTTATACTGGAACGTGCTCGTCGGCAGGATCCCGAGGTTCGAGCTCGAGAGGCCGTCGCGACGTGATCCCGCGTCGCGCCGCGACGCGATCCCGAGACGGTGCGCGCCAAGGAGGCCGCCCAGCAGTAATCGCTTTGATTACTGCTGGGCGAAACCACTGAAGATTTCACGGTGTAACCATGATTGCTTCACGAGCTTCGCCTCAAACTCTTCATCATTCACCCCGTGGATATGCTGTGATTTTTTTATGAATTATGAGTTGGAAGATGATTCCGATCCTTCTTGCGCAACCCTGTCCTGAAACTGTGCTTGAAATGCGCATATTTCTAGTGTCATCGCAAACATGTTGTCGGACAGCCTGTCGCGAAATATGCTTAAAGAAATTATCGGGTGCTTTGACGCAAAGTGATTGACAGAGGAGACATGGGAAAGTTAACCCTTCGAACACGCTCAGCGGGCAACTCTTCCGGCAACCTTATTTCAATTAACGCTGCCGTGGCGCTCCCCTTCGTCTCGGATTGAAACTTGGGCAGATATTCTCTCACGCAACTGGAAGAACCGTGTCCCTACCCGTTCACACTTTTTCTTCTTTTCCACGCGCGTGCTAATGTCGTTCGAGTCAATTAAAAGATTAGCGCCGACTTTCTTGGAGCAGCAGCGAAAAACAGCTTGCGCAGCTGACCTTGAAGAACTTTGAAGAAGCGTGAAATCCTGTGATTACATCGCCGTCGAGTTTTGTAGATAAAATGAAGTGTGGACCACCGAAGCAGGCCCTAATCGCCTTACTCTATCTTCACGGATCAGCTGCCAAATCTTCTTAGCATTAATTTGACAATCCTGCAGACTAAAAAAGGAATCAGAACGAGGCAGACGGGAAAGATGTCAGGGAGCTAACTTCGTCAAATGTGTCACCACGCGCTAAGAAAAAGGGATTAGGACATGAGAAAATATTTGAATAATATCGTGTCGCTTAAAGTTATCAATTAACGTTCTTAACGTGAGAAAAAGTCGCGTCACAACGTATCGAACAGGTACGGCTGTCGAGCGCACCGTGCTCGGTTTATTACCATATACCAAAAAAAAAAAGGGGGGGGGGGATCAAGGGATGACAGACACAAAACGCTTCATAAAAAGTTCACGTCGTGTTGAAGGATTCCTTTCTAATCCAATGATTGAGTTCAATAACTTATTTATCATTGCGTGAACGAAAGGCGCAGCAACAAAAATCCACTACAGCCAGTAGACTGACGAGCTAGCTGCACATAAAATGATTCATAATTCTTTTCTAGCATGGCAAAAGGTAGGGTGTCAGCAACAGCGAAGAGGCGTGTTTCAGTGCGCATTGAGATTGACTTCTGATGCATAAAATAAAAACGTGACAGTCAAAGTCATGTGTTAGTTATACACAGCATCTCGAGGCGGACATAATGCGTTTATGTTGGCGAAAATGCTCTCGCCAAGATATCACTGTTATTCCAAGCTTTTGTACTGACGTTATTATTGCTTAAATAGTGAGCGGATAATATTTTACGGCAGCCATAAAAACAGCTGCTATTAGAAAACAGAGGTGCGCTGCCTGCATAAATCTATGCTAATCGCTTTTTTGCACATGGTCCTCGCGTGATATTTTTCACACACTTAGGGATACCTGATGGATGTTGGCGCTTCGCAATCACTACAAGCTACTGTGACTGCGAGAGTAAATCGTTGTACTTGGCTGCCGCTAGAAATAATTGAGACCTGCCTACACGCCAGCGTGCTTAATTAGATGCACCACAATTATTAGCAAGATCTCCTGACAGTACAAAACGGGCGATGGACAGGAGATGAATGGTGGAGACAGTCTATGATTAGACAGTCTATTATTAGACAGTCGCTCAATAAAAAAAAATTACAAGCCTTGCGTCCCTACGCTTCGCAAAACATCGATTCCCATGGTACTTGCGATCTGCCAAATGTTTTTCTCCGCTTATTCCTAAATCATAGCATTCGAGATTTCAGCTGATATTTTGTGTTTGTCCGGTTATTTTTTTATCGCAAGCAATGTTTTCATTGATTCTAAGATAGAAAATTGCAAGTGGCACTATCGCCTTCCAAACCATCACACGAACCGGTGGTACTTTTCAGACTATTCATGGGTCCGCCGTGGTGGTGTAGCAGTTACGGTCAGGGTTGCCGTTGGGTGGACATGAAAGGGCACCCGAACTCACGCCAAAAGTAGCCAAAGTAGCCATGTCATTTGATATTATCGCCGAATTTCTAGCCAAATAGAACAGAAGCGGTATTATCAACGGTCTTTACCACTGATGAATAAATAAAACTATTTTGAATAAGTAAAACCAAAAGTTTAAAAAACAGCCATGGCGCCAAGTGGAAATTTTCGTCGCCAACGGGGTCCAAAAGTAGCCAATTTGGCGCAAAGTAGCCACCAACGGGAACCCTGGTTACGGTGCTCTGCTGCTGACTCGAAAGTCGCGGTTCGATCCCCGCCGCAGCGGTCGCATTTCGACGGAGGCAAAATAATAGAGGCCAGTGTACAGGGCAATGACAGTGCACGTTAACGAGCGTCAGTATTTTCGGAACCCTCCACTACGCCGTCTCGTAATCATATCGTGGTTATTGCAGGTGAAACTCCACTTATAAAAAAAAAAAGCACTATTAATGTAAAAAATAAATGGTGGCTTTTTTTTTTCTTTCGGCCTTCTTTTAGTATATATTTAAAAGTGAGGCATTACACAAGCGACAGACTGCACGCAATGGAGCCTTCCCTTACTTGGAGGCATGCGCTCAGAAATAGGTTGCGGGGACGCAGAGTGCGCCGATTTTCTCCTGACTTGCACTAACCATACAATACTCAAGCGTGTGTTTTCCCAAAGAACAAGTGTGGTGCAATGTACATCGAACGCTAAAGCAAAAACATCCTACTTTTCTTTAAGGAATTACTGTAGGCCATGCAAACACATTTGATGCTGCTTTACTGGTTTTAACCTTTTTTTTCGGTGATGTTTCATATCTTCAAGAGCGTTAACAAAACGAGCATCGCATCGGCGCACACCGGTTTTCGCAATTTTCTGGAGATGCCACGGGGTAAGCTAAGCCTTGCTAACACGGCGCAACTTCTACCCACGACCTTTTTTTTTATTTTTCGGCTTCTACTCAGATACGAGCTTAATGACACTTTTATTATGCCCCTATCGCTCAGCGCACGGGTAGTCCGCGAGCGCACACAAAATTTAGGGTTAAATTTAGCCGCCACGTCAGGAGTGACAAATGACACTTAGATGTCCTTGGTGGAGGTCGCGGCAACCTGCCTCTGCAGAAGGTCAGTGCAACACCCGAACATTCCAGCACGATTTCTTTCTTCATATATGACATATGCAGCAATACTCATAATGTGGTTATGATAGAGGCCAACGAAGAAGGCTCCCAGAGACCGTCAACATCTTTTAAGAGAAGCTATCAACAGGCATTTCCATTCTTTATGGTTGACACCTCGCCAGCCATGTGTGACGAAAGGGCTAGAAAGGGAAAATGCCCTCATTGTTACATCGCATTCGGACGGGTTCAGCGCGTACACCAGCATGGCTCCACAAGATCAGGCTCTTCGCGACGCCATTGTGCCCGGCTGGCAAGATATGTTGCGATATAGAACAATATATGCTTAAGTGTCGTGAACTTAAGAAAGAACGTCAATGTTTATTTGAAGAACTACAACGTTTAGGCTCGCCACATGACAGTGTAAACGATAGTGTGTTTCCTTGTGGTCACTGCACATTCAGGAAGAAAGTGTCGCGACTGCTCTTAAGTTTTAAATGCGAATGCATTTCATAGTCGGGCTATGTCAGGCATCCGGCGTTGTCCGGCGTTGTCCAGCGTTGTCCGCGGAGGAGGAGGAGGAGGATAGGTTGAGGAGGTAAGCGCCGGCAGGTGTTAGATGTGAAGCATCTTATGGCGAAGCTTAATCCGGTGGTGGTGGTGGGCGGCGTGACCACCCATACTGCGCATGCGCAAGCCCTTTAAAAAAAATATAAATAAAAAACTTCCTCTATCCCTCTCTCTCCTCTAGGCATCCCTCCCCGCGGCAACCACACCCTCACTGTGCATGCGCCTCCCCCTCCTCTCTCCCCTCCTACGCTCCCCCCCTCTCTCTCCTCTAGGCATCCCCTCCCCGCGCTCCCCACTGCGCGTGCGCGTCCCCCCTCTCTCTCCTCTAATACGCTCCCCCCTCCCTCCTCTAGGCATCCCTGCCCACAGCGTCCACACCCCCACTGCGCATGCGCGTCCCCCCCCTCTCTCTCCTCTCCTACGCTACCCCCTCTCTCGCCTCGCGACGCCGACGCAGGCAGCGTCTGCTAGCGAGTTTCTTGGTTGAAAAAACCGACTGCTCGCGCTGCACAACCGTTCACTGTCCATCCCGTATATATGGCAATGGATCTTGACCTCCAAGGTGGTGCCGGTGGGAGATTTCTCCTGTGCGTTGTTGAACAATAAAAATTCGCAGCGTGCGCGTTAAATAAAAGCCGACTGCGGGTCTCTGTGTCCAGTCGGAGTCTTCTGTCTCTCATTGCCCATTAGCAGCGATTGGCATGTTCCAGTAGGAAACACCGCTCCATCGCTGCGTGCTTTACGCATCTCCAGTTTTAAATGCGAATGCATTTCAAGTGCGTAAGGGCGCTCGCATCGCGGGAGCTCGGCGGAGCTATATATGAAAAAAAAAATTTAAAAAAATTAAAAAAAGAAAAAAAAGGAAAAAAGAACAAAAAGAATAAAAAAAATAAATAAAAAAAAGAAGAAAAAAGAGCACAAAAGCGAAAAAAAAAACAGGCGCTGCGCCGTGCTCCCGACCGGGCTGCAGAAATTAGGCGCCTTTTCCTTCTTCGAACCACAACCACCTAATATAAATGGAGTGAAGCGCGCGCGAAATGCATTCGCATTTCCTCACGATTCCCTTCGGGGAGGTGGGGGTTTGACCGTTACAAGCTTCGCATGTGACTGGTGATGAGTGACATTTATGTTAGGGTGTGGTGTGGGGATATGGGGGCCCGGTAAAACACTGTATGCGGAATAGCTCACAGGCCAACGGTTAAGCAGGACTGCGTCGCGCTGCGCACGACTATTCTACAGATCATGCCCGCGCCTCACTGTAAGAGGAACATTGGTTCCATATGATCAGAAAAGAGGAAACCGGGTGGCGCAATTGCCTGCAAATTTCGCAAGGCTAGATCCGCCGGCAACCTACAACATACTAATCTTAATCCTAATCCATAAACTTGCTTTTTTATAAGCGTGGCTTTGATATAAATAAAACGTATATATAGCTTGCGCGATGCGTTTGAGCCGGGTCTTGTAAAACATTACACGCTTGCACACCGACACACGCGCACACGCACGACAACATGAGTGTTACAGATGTCTCTAAGGCGTGATTTCAAATGAGCGCTTCATGTACTGAGGGCCTCCTTTTTATTTGAGAAGAACGTAAGTCACTTTTTCTTTGCAGTTATTAATTGTTATGTTTCCAGATAATAGCAAGATGCTATGAGAACTGTTGTGCTTAGTTTTCTTACACGATAACTACTACGGAGCCTTTTATCACTTTCATTGTGTTAATTACGGCTTTTTGAATTGACTTATCGTTATAATCGTTTCTCGACCCTCGAATAATATCATCATAAGATGCATCACAAGGTTTAGACATTAGACAAGGCAGTGTTTAGACATTACATATTTCACCAAGGGCCAGCTTAGTTTTTTTTTTTTTTTTTTGCGAGCAGCTTTTCGGTATGAGCACCGAAATGTCAGTGTCATCGTTGCTTGGTCACTGCCAAGATTAAGAATAGCGACACTTAAATTATGCCCTGTTTTACTTTTTTCTGCTCATAGATTTATCTTAATGAGCCTGAGTGATAATATGTTCATATAGTCCATCGCGGTGGTATACTGCTTACAGCGCTCGTCTGCTGACCCGAAAGTCGCGGATTTGATCGCTGCTGCGGCGGTCGCATTGAAAAGCTTGAGGCCCGCATGCTGTGCTATGTAAGTACGCGTTAAAGAAGAACAGCAGATGGTCGAAATCTCCACTACGGCGTGCTACATAATCATATCGTGGCTTTGGCACTTAAACCCGGGGTATTATTATTATTATTATTATTATTATTATTATTATTATTATTATTATTATTATTATTATTATTATTATTATTATTATTATTATTCATGTAGAATTGTATTTTACCGCTAAGCTTTACAAAGTTATGATATTCTCGTCTCGTTCCATGTGATTTGAATTCAGTGCCGTTGTATTTTTGCTGTTGAGGGAACAACTGCAAAGGTAGGCAACATTGGGTCACTTCGCAACCGCAGACATTTTACTGATAAAGAAAAACATTTCAGAGGAGCCAGCCAACACGCGCGATTTTCTGGTAGCTAAAAATAGAGCGAGGTATTCTTGCAACCCAAGCACTCACTGGTGTTTGCACAAGTTCCTAGAAAACTGTTCATTATTGCTCTGCACGTCAGACGCAGGCATAACAAGCACGTTCTTTTATTTCCAATTCGGTGTTTCCTTTTATGTTGCGCAATTCTTCTCAGGGAACCAGTCACTGTGGCATATGTGCTGACGCTAAGTCGCGCTTTCGGCGGTAAGACCAGACAATGTGTGACATTGGGACACTGTTGACATAGCTGGACATTGAAATCAGATTCGGCGCGAAGCCAACGTAGCAAGAGTGGTAAAAGGCTTAACTGCCACACGGCGGCCTGGAACCAGAAGTGAGGTCGTGCATAAAATGCGAGCGCCGCGTTCGAATTTGCTTACTGCGCACGGGGACACATTCTATAAATGGCTTGGTGGGAAAAACGGGGTCCTTCGCTCGAGAGTGTAGCGAAAGTTGGAAACAGAATTTGGCGGTTTGTGAAGGATGACTTCGAATGCGGGTTTCTTTAGAGTTTCCTGCATTATTTACGAGTCTCATTCTTCACGACTACTTGACGCGTTAGTCGTGACCAGCTGTTTGTGCACATTTGATTGTGTTTGTGTGTGCCTGTCTCGTTGAGACACCTACGTACACATATAGCGGATTTCCTCATACAGTATATTGTTCAAAATACATTTATGTAGAGGCAAGGCATTTATTTACTGCATAGAATCCGCAGGTACAAACAACAAGCTCTTGCTCAGGCGGGAGCAAATTTTGATGAAGTGTTGAAGAACGTACGTGCTATCTTAAGGTAAAACGTGAGGACACTATGGTAAAACAGTGGGAAGCTGTGACTTCGGCTCCAAAAAAAAAAAAGAGAGAGAAAGAAAAAGAAAGACTTCGCAAGATTATTGCCAAATGTGTGTTCTTTGTTGAAGACAAAAACAACCGTGCTTGCATTCCAGTAACTCGTAAGGCAAGTTGCATCTACAGACTGTGTGGGTTTGTGGCTGCTATTATTCTATGGCTTTCCTATCTCGCCATGTGCGGCGGCGGGTCAAAAAACTTGAGAACGAAACAGCGCGACGAGGTCAAGGACAACAAAGGAACAGATACCACAGGACAGGAGCTTGTCCTGTGGCATTCATTCCTTTGGTGTCCTTGTCCTCATCGCACTGTTTCATTCCCCCTCTCTATTTAGGAACCAACTAGCCCACATCACGTTGTTTATTTTTATTTTATTTCTTTGAATACGGTCAAGGCCATAAAGTTACCAAGAAATGGGGAATGCAGTCGAGGAAATCAGGTTGTTAGGAGCGACGACATTAAGAAGTTTGCGAGGATAAAACGGAATCAGCTCGCATAGCAGGAGGTAAACTGGAGATTATTGGCAGAAGCCTTCGTCCTGCAGTAGACTAAAACAGACTGATATTGATGATGATGATGATGATTAAGAAGGCCCACATGGTGTTACACAGGGATTGAATTACATCTTCAAGCAAAAAAAACTGAAATAGGCGAGCAAAAAAAAAAAAAAAAACAAGGCAAAACAAACAAGAAATAAAAAAAGTGAAATACGCATAATTATATCTCAGTCTACAGTTACAAGTAATTGTGATTCATCTTATTTTAACTAGGTCGTATGTGCGCTCATTTACATCTTTATAGGCATTATGATGCAAGCGATTGAAATTACGGGTCGAAAGCAAACCGCGTTGCTTCCACGATCGAATCGTCGCTGAAATCGTCACTATCAAATTCCGAAACACTGACAAAGCTCCGTTCAGTGTCGGATGGCATGCCAGCATCTCTTTTGTAGCACAAAAATTACGCGCTACGTTTACGGCGGGGCACAACGTGACGTCGTCGTAGACGTTTCTCGACGCATCTACCCGTTTCGGTTTCCGCACATTGTTTTTTCGGTTTATTAAAATTATTGATGCGGCTTTAAGCACGTTGAACCAGCTTGGCTGTTACAGGACTGTCAATATTATTTGGAAAGGGCAATATATTAAAAGGTCAGAAGAGCGCAGGAGTTCCTCTTCAATTCTTTGAAGCTCAAATAATTCTGTTCCATGCGGGCAACTTATTTTTACAATGTGAGACGCACATGATCACGATTGTCCGAAAAAATGAAAAAGAAAAGTCCTTCGCAGACTTATCAATCATAATTATTCAGTGACTGAATTAGTTTGAAATTAGATATTCTTTGATATTATTAGTAATATTATCTGTCAATTCATTACCTAAAATTTATTGCGATGCAGTAGAATTGAGCTCAATAGCCAGAATTCAGATTTTACACAAACAAATGAAAAATTAGCAGTTGTTCTAAGTACGAATACAACCGATGAGCGAAGCTCCTTAGAAATGGGAAGCAAGTGACTATGTACGTTTTGAAACTCTTTAACCATTCGAAGGATGCAAGGCAGATTGCGATTTCGGTGTCTCGGTTGATGCCAATGATCTTGGGGAAAGTCGCTTTCGCTGAAGGTGTCCACATCGGGTAGGTCGTATTTCCAGTACTCTCCGAAACTGTCGAACCCGCAATGGGTCTACTGTCAGAGGAAAGAAGAGATGGTAGCACGGAGGAAACTGTAGTCGTTCATGACAGCAGAGCGTGCGTGTGGCACAGGGAGAACGCTGGCTACATTACAACGCGAAGTGTCTTTTTTTTTCTCTTTTTTTTTGCGCCTCGCGCCTTGTTTGCGCGCGGAGAGCGTCTGCTGCGCTGGGTGCCGCAACGCGCGTTCGCCATTTTAAGGGGAGAGCGCAGAGACGAAGAAAGAGGGAGACTATTCTGCCTCCTTCTCGCATTTGTTCGTATTCTCGCGCTTCGCGCATCTTGCAGACTCCATCCGCGTCCCAGCGCTCATAAAGCTCCTTTATCCTCCCGCGTGAGGGGGAGACGCCACAGCTGGCACCGTGCCAGGGAGCTTCGACGGCGAACGGGTGCCGACCTAAGGAGCTTAGCTCCAAATAATGGCCCTACTGCTGTAGGGTAAAACAAGCTGCCTCAAGAAACTGCGGGATCAGAGCAAGTGCTTCTGTAATTTCTTCCTTCATACATGACCTCACTTTCGTGAGTCTACTAGGTTGGCCACACATATAGAGCAGATGCTAAATATGAGTTCTAGCCGAAGAACAACCTTCTTTTTTTCTACCAGGTAGTTGCCGACTGGCCGACAATATCAATGAATCCAGTTCGAATCTCTGCACCTGAAGGAGTTAAGAGCAGTTTTGGTGGTTGTGCTTGCCTAACGCCAGTTGTGGTTGTAGTGTTGGCTATCCACTCATAAAAGTACCTAATAAACTTTACGTACCTACTCGTACAGCTATGCGAACTATAATTGACTGTTAGTCGTGGCCTTTGTAAAACGCCCACGAACGTTGCTTTAACTGTTTTTTTTCGTTTCAATAAAACGGAAGTTTCTGCTGCAACGTGAGCGCTGACGTTGCTTCGGGCCATAAGCCACCCTTGACGCGCTAGGCAGCCGACTTGCCCCGTGAGCCTACGATAATGCTCACAACTGCTGAATTTACACGAAGACGTCGATCCACCTCGTAAGACTTGGCTCAAAGCCAAAAGATGCGGCGTAAGCAGCTACTCGCTTGACTCCTTCGCCCGAAATCGATTCCCACAAGGTGTGGGATCTGCCGGAAAGTTGCGCAAAAGTTGCACATTGCACATTGTTGCATTGCAAAAGTTGCACATTGCAAAAGTTGCACATTGCGCAAAAACAAAACGGGAAAGACGACGTACAGAACGGGCCACTCACACGGCGTAGCGCTGACTAGCACTCCCAATTGTTTGTCATATTCTTTCAGCATGTCACAATTGCGTGCAATACTTTTATTTCAAAAACTCGCTATTGTTAAGTACATTTATTCCATGGAGTTCTTTATTCCTAATTACGAATACTTCTGAAGTCGTTGAGCTCAAACACGCATTTTTGTTCATTTAGTACAAGCGTCGTTGTACTACGTGCCTTAATGAGTATTTTAGAGTGATCGTCTTTCACTTTCACCCTTTTTTCTGGTTTTAAACACTGATTGCCTAAACCTGTTATTGCCTAACTTCTTCAGGAATTTTAGATTAGTCCTTGCTAGGACACGTGGAAGATATCGAACACGGTTTGCCTCGGGGTTTTCTCCGAATAATTTTGTTTCCATGGGAACGCCTACCGTTAAATCAAAGGCTTTTCTACGCAACGGAGGGAGGCATCTGAGCTATGGCGTAAATCGTACTCCCCTTTCCATTTGCTGGGATCAGCCCTGCAACACGTGCTGCCGGTGTAAGCCTTAACTTCTAGAGCAGCGTGACGATTGCGTTGATTGCCTTCCTTAAGACGGAATGAACGCCTGCGTGTAGTTCCCGAAGAAATCGCAACGCAAGAAGGTCTTAATAATACTTAGAACGGATAGAGGGCAAAAAAAGTTAAAACAAAGAAATTAAGAGAAAGTTCGTTCAGGAAAACTTGTTCCGGCGCTAGTCATTACATGCTCACTGAAATACAAAACAGACGCGTACAATCAAGGAAGACTTCAGGACAGAATAGAAAAATGCGTATTTTGACAAGCGTGTCACGCGATGTGCTTTGCGCATGGTTACAGTACGGCTATATATGTTCCTGCTTTTCTGAGAATTAGGTTAGCTACGAGTATCGCACCCTTATCTGTTCTGCCTAGAACCCTTCCTTCATGACACGCGTTTCTTTTGTAATTCGGTAAACAAAGTTGACAGTATGACAAAAGACCAGTTTCTTACGCGTTAAGCTACCATTTGTGACCTTAACAGTGAATAGTTGTGCATTGTGATATACACGTCATTATTGAATAAGTGTAGTTAGCTGGGCCAGTAGGAATTTATCCATGGTAGTAAGCAGTGCGAAAAACAAGACGATGTACACAGGAAGGAATCAGAAGAACAAGCGCTGTTACATATTTACATACAGCACCCGACCGTGCGGTGCATGCGCAAACAAAAAAACAAAAAAAATCTGAGCATTCTTTCGCTCAAAAAACCAAACCACTACCGCGACACCTACTTCAAGTTATCCTAAGATACAAAAAATTTGTTGTCATGTAATGTCCCGGATGCCTCATGGACACATGCTTGCGACATTATGGAGATGTGTGCGGCCTCGACAAATTCAAGCTTGTCCTCGTTAAACCTTCCAGTGGCGTAGCCAAATGAGGGGGGGGTTGGAGGGGTTGAAACCCTCCCCCCCCCCCCGACATTTTTCAGTTTTGCTTGCGTATATATACACGTACACATACAAACGCACACATGAACATACATAAAGTATGGTTGAACCCCCCAGAAAAAAATTTCTGGCTACGCCCCTGCTGGGTGCGTCGCCTTTTTTTCGCGCTGCTTGCTACCATGAATCGTTATTAAATGTCACTGATGTAGCCACTCTCACTGTACTAATGCCAGAGGCCCAGCATCAGATGCCTTTCAGTTCATGAAAAAAAGAAAGGCCAGCGGAAGAAAGAAATAGCTAAATACCAGAGAAGGGGAAGTGGCATCTTAGCTATCAATTCTAAGGTGGAAGGGAGTCAAGAGTACCTGAAAATTTCCCGTCTTCATAAAAACATTTCAATGTAGGAAAAGAAGATTCTTTACAGCTTTCTAACTGCGAGACACTGTCTCTTCATATATATATATATATATATATATATATATATATATATATATATATATATATATATATATATATATATATATATATATATATATATATATATAAGCTCATCTGGGTGCCTTATATTATAAATTAAAAAAAAAACATCAGCAGAGTGACTTACAAAAAAACAATTTGTGTGCAACGTCTTTTAATTTTAATGTACAACATGAGTTATAATGCACAGTTTCCATCGTGTTCACGCGTAGCATTCATTCGGTTTGAAGCTGTTTTCTTCGCCGCTCGCCGAATCATTGGTTAAAACGATTTTTTTCGAGCTATTGAAATTAGTTTCTTTGTACTGCCGTATCACTCGAACATTATTCAGGTACTTCCCGCGCGAGAGAATCCCCGCCTTTGGCGACTACACTTCGTATTACGGGTCGAATTTCAATTTCACTAAAATTTGATACCACGAAGTGAATTGGCGATATCACCACCTTCAATATATCTATGTTTAACTGCATATATCTGTACCATCCTGGCCTCGTAGCACACAATGATGAAGGTATCAGTACAGTACCGTACTTATACAGAATGCACATGTAATGTAGATGCAACGTTGAGGCTGCATCTATGCTTCCTCACGTAGAGCTGTTTTTACACGCGATGCCATCCGGAGGGTATACGCGACCAAGCACGTTCGGCATTGCTGTCACGTCTTGCGCTGGCTCAGCGGAATGTCTTGATAGCAGGCTTTCTACACAAGCGAGATGCTTAGGAATGCTTACCAACACTGCGCACGTACAGCTTTGTATAGGCAAGGAGCCAGTAAAACGCGAGGAATGTTGAA
>JALIZH010018446.1:0-32939 GCA_030522465.1 Rhipicephalus appendiculatus | reverse complement strand
CCAGCATGCCGTGGAACCATTGTGCGCTGCAATCATGCTCTTCAAATAAGAGAAAAAGTGAAAAGTATGGCGCGCCATTGCGAAACGCTAACCCCACAACGCGCTCACGGAATCAAAACGCCAGGCCTCCGCGTTTCATTTTTTTTCTTGTCGCGTTTCGGT
Source organism: Rhipicephalus appendiculatus (assembly GCA_030522465.1). NCBI lineage: Eukaryota > Metazoa > Arthropoda > Arachnida > Ixodida > Ixodidae > Rhipicephalus > Rhipicephalus appendiculatus. Next base: position 32,777 of record JALIZH010018446.1, on the reverse strand, counting down.
CTATGAGCAGTACACATTGCAATTGACACACATGGCAACATAGCTGACCAGTTATTACGACACATTGGTTATGCTTAGGTAGACGCAAACATGACAATAACCGATCAAAGTGCACCAGTACGGAACGTATGGTTCAGAGAAATATTATTTCAAACAAGTAACAAGAACGCAGCGTTCATATGCGTAGTTGTGACATGTCTTGCCAGCCAGCATTGCCCAAGCGCGCGTCTCCAGCTGCCTCCTCGTCGCTGCTGGGTCGGGCGTCGATATCAGAATCACTGCTCTGAAGAGGATCGAACCGTAAATGATTCACCACGTCGCGAATCGCAGCGATACCATATTCCTCAGTGTTTTCATCGTCGCTTGTGGACGCTCTTGACGGCGGCGACGATGATGGGGGTGGCGAACAAATGCCTACACGTGCGCGCCGAGCAGACGAAATGTCAGCTGAAACTCGCGTCACCATTTCGTGCGGCCACGTGATCAGATGGGGCGTGACCGCGGGAGGTGGCCGCTTGGCAGCGTTGGCAGCGCTAAATATTGGCGGGCTTTGCTCCCGTTTTGAACTGCGTTCGATACTGGTCATACTAATCATTATTACACATATTAATTCGTCACTTTGTTGCATTATCAGTACCGAATCGTTACTAGGGGATCGATAACTACAGGTTGACGCAAAAAACGCGACATGCGTAAAGTTGATGTCACTGCTCCTTTAAGCGAGTTGGCGAGGTACCCACTAAGCGTCCGTAAGGCAACACGTGCACTTGCGCAGCTGCAAACGTTGTTGATGATTTCGTTGATAATGACAATTAATTATGCCTTAGTGCTTTGTACTTGATGGACCGTCAAAGCAACCACTTGTCCCATGTTTTGTCGCCTGGCGTGATTCGACGCTCTGGATGCGCAATATTGCATGTTTTAATGACACTCCTCGCACTACATAACATTCATATACAGGGTTTTTCTCTAAAGCAATTTCAAATACGTGCGTGGCTCAGAGGCACAACACCTGCTTGGCACGCAGAAGGCCTGTGTTCGATGCCTGCTAGAACCGAAATTGGTTTATTCTTTGTTTCCATCTATTTCGAATTATCGCTCACGGACAACGGCGAATTTTCGCTCACAACCAACGACGCCGACATCAACAGCGCAATTTGTGCAAAACAAGCTTTTTTAACGCTTTCGCGTTAAAACGGCAATATTTTCCATTATAATAATTCTACACTCATATCATCGCATGCACCACGTACAGTCATGAGCTAAAGTCTATACACCATTACGTCAGATAAAAATGCCAAAATAGTTCAGTTGCATAAAAGCGACGCAGTATGGAATCATCTCAGTGCATTTCATTTGTAGAACATTTGCGTGCGTAATCGATGCGCATTTCCGTGCGTGTGTGCCTGGGCTGCGAAGAAAACATCGCTTTCGTAAAACGCTTCTTCGTGGTGGTATACGAGAAAAATATTGGTGAAGCTTGCACTAAGCCCCGTAAGGCTTCTAACAGTGAAACTGGACAATTCTGAGGACTAATCTGGTTGCTTCTAGGTTGTTTCTAGGCCTTAGCTAGGTGATGCAGGTTCTAGGTTCCTTCTAGGTTATTGATAGGCTTCAGCTAGGCGATGCTAGGAAAGTTTTTACGGCAATTCTCAGCGCAGATAGGTTCGAGTTAAACCCCTGACAGACACGACACGAGTGTCCACAATCCAGAGACAGAAACTCGCGCTGAAACCAAGCGTTCGCAGCTCATAGACCCACCGGCATGTCGTCGTTAGTGTCGGCCTTCCATCGCTTGGAGTTTTCTCGCAACCGCCGTTGCTTTCCCGTTGCCTCGTGTTGTGTTAACGGTTGCCTTCTTCTGTTTTAGTGGACCAGTGGGGAATAGTGGGACTTACCCAATTGCTGTGGCACACACATGATAGGCCTCACAAATTACGGCTGCTAAACAGCTTTGCATTTAAAAGTATGTGTTTATCGGCCGAAACAAACACGTTCTTCCCTTCGCTTCACGGACGTCCACTTATTGAAGCAAGATTTCAACAAGTGCAACTTACATCGTGATCTCAGATAAAGGAAGGAACAGGAGAGAAAGGAAAGGCAGGGATGTTAACCAGTCTAGAAGGACCGGTAAACAAGGTCACTAAAGCTAATGGGCTTGAAATCGTATTTAGAAGCACGGATATTTGGGCCAGTTTGTACTGATCCATGACGGTATTTTGGAGCGCGAAAACAGACGATACACGAGAAGGACTGAACAGGACGAGCGCTCGTCCTGTTCAGTCCTTCTCGTGTATCGTCTGTTTTCGCGCTCCAAAATACCGTCATTGAAATCGTAATAATCTATGGTAAGTCAGCTTGCGCAAAGGGTGCCAGTATTTGCTGCAGCAAAGAGAGGCCACGGTAATGTGCCTAGTAATAAGACCCTAACGACTCCGCCAGCTAGTCAAGCGTTGCTTGATGCGCCGAAGACCGCTACTTATGATATGCACATCATCGCTCCGTAGTGTGCATTTCATTATGATAAAAGTGACACCTCTGGCCTAAGGTGAATGCCGGCGCTTACAATAACCTACATTAGCGCGCAAGTGCAATCGACGTGCTTGGCAAGCCCACGATATGAGCAGAACTACTCAGCTTACACAAAGAGGACGATCAACCTCGCTTGGCTTAAAGCTAACTATCCACCGTCGGCTTCGCTTTAAATCGAATCCCACACTGCGCGGGATCTGCCGAATTTTCGGTGGCGGTGGTAGTGATGTTGCAACAGGCGGGTTTAGCCCCGCCTAGATAGTCGACAACCATTCCGCCTGAGCATCTCCTGAATTGTAGAGGTCTTTCATCACGCGATAGGCAGCCTACTGTTCCGCAGAAAGGCAATCAAAAATCGTTGCACGCTCTTCCTCGTTGCCGCGGGCCCGTCGAGAAAAACGACATTTTTCAGATGTTCGATGCCTATGACCACCTCTCTGCAGGCTGCGAACCACCGCTGCTCTTTCCCTGTCAAAGAGCGGGCAATGTCATAAACCGTATCGCCGATGTCATCGCAAAAGGCATAGAGCGGGGACGCGCATCTCAGTCTTGAATGACCAAGCCTATAAGCGTACGAGGAGTTGGTTCTGATGCAGTACATCAGCGTCGCTTGTTCTCGAGCTAGACCGTGGATTACGCATGCTTGATGTGGAATCTTTCGGATAACCCTGAAGTGATTGAGGATTACACATGTGTTCTACTGTAGAATTTTAGGATTTCTTACTTTTGGGACACATGTCTGTGCTTCGCGTGTTTCGTGTGTGTGCCAGATTATTCACTGCCTTCAAATCTTCAGGCAGCCACTACGTGCTTTTCAATATCACATGGCGTCGTATGCGCATACAGACGACTCACGCAGAATAGCCCGGACAACAAGCGCGAAACGACGAATGACATCGGTTCCCGTTGAGTGCACTTCTTGCGACTGTCCAGAATGCGCCTGTATGTAAAATCGAATTTCAGATCTAAGGGAGTTGTGGTTTCGCGACTTCACTCCACCGGGCGAGGAATTATCGACCTCCACCTGTTGGCGCTACATGTATATGAAGTATGCAACGGCCCCGCGATAAGAGCAAAGCTGTATATATAGATTCATTTATGTATTTAATGCAGGTACTGTTGGTGTAAACTTCCGATTTTAGGCAGAGTGAGTTACAAATAAATGCTACAAGATACGCAAACGGCATGGAGTGAAGCGTCGGGCTCAGCAGTAGAACGGCAAAACATAATTTATATCACGTAAAACATAGGTTAAAACAAATCAAAGAGCGCTCACATCACATTAATAAGTTCTTAGGTCTTGGGCAAGTAAAAATGAAAAGGAACCACCAGGCATTCAACAATAGTGGCGGGTAGGGCACTTCATTTATAGGTATGGTTCTCTCTCAAAAAAAGGGGGCGGGGGGGCTGGATTGATGAACTTGTTGCTACAAAAGTGTACAGTCCCTCTTCTTTTTTTAAATGTGACCGAGTGAGATATCAATTCACGACCGTAACGAGGAAGCGCAAAAATTGATAGTTCCGTTTCGTCCAGGTCAAGTAGGTCAGGTGACACATTTACCGCTCACATACGCACACCATTTATATGTAGCTTACGCACTTCTCGGGGGGCTCACACTTTTCCCGCTCCTTTATTAGGCCTGATACGACAACCACTTCCGTAAGAGGCCTTTAACAATTCACGATTACATATTGTCTGCACGCCTGGTAACAATGTTCCCTATTTATGAGTTGCCCGGGTGTTGCGTTCCTTTGAGCAGCGGTATACGCGTAAGATATAGAGGCCCCCCTTCTCGGAAGACGGGAATTAGGAACTGGGAACTGCGCTATGGGACAGGAGCCCGTTGTGTTACTGGGGGCGAAAACGAGCGGAGACACACAACAACCGACGTCTTTAGCGTTGTTTGGCCGCGAGGTGCGCAGCGTTGTAAACAAAGCTGCAGGTTGCCCAGCCGGCTTGGTACGCTTCTGGCTCCATTTGTTTCCATTTACGCTCGTTGCATGAGGCGTTTTGCGGCGTGTAATGCGCACATAGCCGCAGAGAAGAAAACCGTTACGGCCCATTCACCTTGGCCAGAAGAAGTGCGGAGGTGCGAGCGTCGTATGTGCGTTTTGCTAAGGCATGGTGTTCGCCACAGTTCTAAAAAAAAAAAAAAAAAAAAACGGAACATCGCGTGTGTTGTGTTGTGTTTCTGGTGATGGCTCGTGGTGCTGTAATGCGAAGAGGAGAATCACCGAAGAGTGTGGAACATTTGTGCGGATTTACAGGCTGTGCTCTGCTAACGCGGGTAGCACAGGCAAAAGTGACGATGGAAACGGGCTGGTTTGCGCTGTCGAGTGGTTTGACTCTTGAAGCATGCCTCCATTCAGCTTTTGGCTACTTACTTTCGCTATCTCCCTGCCTTCTCCCTTTTCCATTCCTTCCTTCCTGCCTACTTTCGCCATGACAACCGTATACCCTTAGAAAAGCGTGATGCACGCTTTCTTTTAGATTTGTAGTTTCCGTTTAACAATAAAAACTTGAACCCACGAGGACCATTTATTAAGCGCTGTACGTGAGGGCTTGCCACTCAGCGCCGGCGTAAGGTACGGGAAAAGAAGTTGCGTCATGAACGACGGTGGTGCCGCCTGAGGACTATAACAGACCCAGTTCTAGAGATTAAAGCTAAGCACCGCAAATGAAGCGCTTTACTGTCCAAGAAATGCGCATTTTCTCTGCAGTTGAAGTTGGATGTGTTCCGTGGCTTCCATAGGCGAAAGGACTGGGGATGGCCAAAGATTGCCAAGATGCGCCGTGAGGTGTTCGATAAGAAAAGAAAGATGTGACGTGACTGTGAAATGCGTGAAATGTATGGCTGCTGGACTCATGAAAGTGACTAGTGGGCTGAGCTATGAACATGAAAGATGTATTGCGAAAGGATGACTTTCTAAAAGGAAGGAAGAGACAGAAGAGAGAGTCAAGGCAGGGATGTTAACCAGTCTAGAAAAACTGGTGTTATGCTACCCTGCACTGGAGAAAGAGATAGGGGAGTTTGAAAGTCAGAGGCAGAGAAAAAGAGAAAGATGGAGAGGGTGAGCTCACACACACAATGTCACAGTCCTGACAGTCACAACGTCACTGTTGGTCTCTAACCACCGGTGCAAGTCTGTTGACTTCAAGAACTTGAACACTGCCTTCGTCACCTTCGTCCTCGATAACCTCTCATAAAGGAATTCCAAAATGGTTTCTGCCGTCATCTGTCTGTGTTCTATGCAAGCTATAGCGACCGCGAGTGCTTGTATCGGCACTTTGTAGCGGGGACAGTCGCAGATGTGCTAAAAAGTGTAAACACCAGTAGCGCTACTACCTCGCCAGAATCTTTGGATGCAAATACCTGTAACACGTACTCTGGTGAACTCTATGTCGCAACGGCAACCTCTGTTAACAGGATGTGCTGTGTACATGTTAGGAGAATGACGTGTAAAACATCTACCTTGACAGACTCGCCGAGTTATCACGTGTATGCTTTCAGTAAGCTGCCGACGGTCGATGCTGAACAGTCGGGTGACTTATGCGGTTCACGTGGATATATGGATCATCATATACAGATGTGTGTGCGGGAACTCGGCTGAGCCTCGCAAACAATACATTGATTTCCTTCTTAAATGTGGCTGATGTCGTAAAGGCCACACGTGACACTACTAACCATGATAGCTGCTTAGGGACGCTCTACAGTGAACTATCACTTGTACGAACGTCGGTTTAACGAATATTTCAGAATAATGAAATTTTGTGAAATCCCCGGTGGTTTTCATACGCATTATATGCAAGAATCTTTCAGTTAAACGAACTTCTGAAAAGGGAATATTTCAGTTGAACGAACTTTATCTGCGGACCTGGCCTCATTTTTTAGATCAATTAATGAAGTTTTGCGCTCTGCAGCACTGGCGTAGCCGACGCATCCCGCCCTCAAATTGCCCATCCATCGGCGGCGGTGAAACATCGCTTGTACACTGTTCGAAGCGAGGCCCTCCCGACTGCGCTGGTTTCCTCGCGTCCAGGCAGGCGGTCGCAAACCTCGTCTTCCAGAAGAGCTGCTGTTGGAGAGAACTGGACTGAAGAGCCGATAAAGAGTACGAGAGGTTTATTTTACATTTTTACAGTTCAAAGGTCAAAACAGAATCCGCTCCTCAGGCATTCGCTTGCCGCTTTTACCCCCTTCGCAGTCCCTAGACGCCAGGCCTAGGGAAACAGGGGAAGACGTTCTCATCCAATCAGGTCGCCAATCCTGAGGGTCATCTTGTCGGCACCGCCTCCCCAACACACACACAACCCAAACACGTGCATTGTTCCTGCGACGCTGTCGCATCGGGGAAATCACGCCTCCAGCATGCGGGGAGCCCGTCGTCTCGCCGCTCGGGCCGACCACCCATGCTGTCAACCGGTGGCCGCAGGCCTGGCAACTCCAATGGCATGCGCCTGGACAGCTGGTGTTGATTTGAGCGTCGGCGGCCTATCGGCCGGGGACACTCAGCGTGGTGGTCCGAGGTCCCTCTTCCGTCTTCGGCGGAAACTCGGCGTCGCATCTTTTCCAGGGGCACAAAGGCGCCATGTGTCGCATTTCCGCGCCGGCACCAGCGACAATTGTGTTGTCCCGACTAATTGCAAACCATGCACCTCCTGGTGCATGAGAAACAGCCGGGCGCCTTCGCGCTCCTCCGTATCGCCGCAAAGTGAGGCGGTTGCCTTTCATCCGTCCCGGCGCCCGCGGCAAAGGGTGGCTCGCCGATCGCAACAGCTCCTCCGGGGCCAGGAAACTCTCGAATGGCCAGGAACCCAATTGCTGGCCATGAAGAGGGGTCTCGGAGTTCACGATGACTGCAGACATGCAGCTCGAAGAACCTCACACAAACAAAGGGAAACAGCAGAAAGAACGATCCAGGCGCCACAACACTACACTGCGCACAAGCGTCCAGAATCTGCCTTCAACTCGCCAGGCTTATCAAAACAAAATGCTCATAGTGCAAACTCAAAATTATGAACCTCATTACAAAATTTCGACACATGAGAGGCCCATCAAGCAAAGCAAGTGACCATATTCCCTCTTAAGTACCACGCAAGACAGAAATCGTTACGAAATAGAATAGGTCGACCCCACTTGGGAACTATTCAGTCAATAGTTACAACGCATCTATAAATCAAAAGGTCATAAGTGTAGGCTCCGCTCCGCCTGTACATTTCAATTCAAGCTACCATGTTCGTCGGCATTTCCCTTCCTTTTTCCTTTCTTAGGCCGGACCGAAAAGTGGTACTCTTGGAGGACAGGGTTCCATCGGAGCAAGCGTTCATTCTTTTGAGATCATTACACTTCCGCGGAGTCAGACTATCTTGGAGTAGGACGACAATTACAGACCCATAAAGAAATTGATATCCTCTCCCGGTAACGTGATCCGTACGCAACTCCACCTTTCTGAACTTACACTTATGCGATCACATGATCTTCAAGCATCACAACAAAACAAACATAGGATTAACCTACCTACGAACACGCCCGTCTCGTTAATCTTATAACCTACCGCCTCTTAAAATGAAACGCACAAAGCTCTTCTGAGGGCTTTAACTTTAGGCTACTCATTCTTAAAGCACCGTAAAACATTTGAAATACACTATTAACCGCACGCTCATTCACTCTAAGCTGCATTTGTCTTAACGAACTTCCGTAATTCAACTTGACGACGCCCAGCTCACACTGAAATGGTGCTCTAGTGCCACACGCATCGAAAACGCTTTTTATAAATCACGTGTGGTTCCTGTATATAGCCTTACATGCTGGTCATCTCCAAGCGCACGCAATGAAACTTTCACTATCTCCGCGCCAAACTTATGCATTTCGCTACACAATTTGGTTTTATTCTAAAACCTTCCTCGAAATGCTCTATCACATCTCACCGACACATCAGTGACAGCCAACCCTATTCAAAGAAACTCTTGACGAACACTTAAGGTACCAGAAAAATACACAGGGTTCGCGCTATTAAACCTTCATCACAAACAAATCCTAATGGTTAGCGCGACTACAACACCCTCATCACACTTTGCTATCGTGTAGCACCCATTCTTAAAAGCTCGAACCGCATCTTAGGAACTACTAAAAAGCTAACTGAAGTCAAACTCAAAGAAATTAATCACTCAAAACTTACCTTTGCATACGCGCGCAAAACACACTGCTGGACTGTGCCCCATTTCCATAATTTGCCAATTCTTTTGAATCGCACCCGATGGGGTCTCAGTCCTCGCGACTTACGAGTTCGCCCGCAGCTACAGAAGGCGCCGACCTTTACTCGCTCTCTGCGGCCTCGCTTTGTTCGGCAGTTATGCCGCGTTCCTTCTGTTCCGCGAAGGGAAAGCCATGAACGGGGGACAAGAACGAGTCTTCCACCCCCCTTTGTACTCGCTTCTTCGCGGCACCCCTCTGCTGTGGCCCTTTCGTCGCAGAGATGAGTCTTGTTTCTCGACACTGCGCCTCTTCCGCCGCTTGCGCCTGACCATACGCGTCAATGGACTTTCTCTCGAGCTACGCGCTCTCCTAGTGTGTGGTCTCATTTGCAGCGGGGAGAAATCTTTCACACGTCTTTGCTGCGCGGACTGCATCAGCCTCTTCCTTTTCTTACGGTATCTAAAACCGTCCTTTCTAGCTACACGTTTCGCGATAGTACCCTCGAATCTACCGAGTATCGGGTACCTATCGTGCTCAGACGCCTTCACATTCGCTTCTTTTGGGTGTACCAGAGAGCCGCCTAATTTCTGAGGCACCTCCGCCTCGCCGCTGACCCCTTTATGACTGCTGAAAACAGTCTCGTCTCCGCAAGGAGCGCTCTCTGGGTTTGTCTCTGAACCCTTTACATACGTAGTAACTTTATGTCTAGCCATTTCTTCCTTGGTTACGATTTGCAAATGCGCCAGGCTGGGGTCTTTCTTCTGATCGCCACTTAGTGAATCTCCGTCCGCTCGCAAAAAACTCTCAGAACCAAGCGAACCCCGAGCCAGCGTTATTGCTCTCTCGTCTCTCGTCGCTTCGTTGTACGGTCGGGTCCCCTTATCTGCACTATGACTGGTGTCATCTAAAAGTGGGTGCTCCTCGACGGTACAACTCAACTTTTGAAGCGTCACTTCCTCGTTGTGCTCAAGGTTAGCTTTGCCTTTTCTCTGCACTTTCCGACAATCATTTTCGTGCTCAGACACGAGGAATGTCTCCAGCTCCGCATTAACCCTTTTAGAGCTGCTGAGACAAGCCTCGGCCCCGCAAGGAACACCTCTCCGATACGTCCCTGGCTCTACACCAGCGACGGCCTCATTCTGCACGTGCTCTACATTAACCCATTTGTAGAGGTGCGCATCTTTCTCTAACAGGTTCTCACAATTCGCTACCTGTCGCTCATTTGTTTCAAGAGGAGATTCTACCTGTATCTCACTGTCATCTTCCTCTTTCTCAACTGAAATACCGAAGCGCTTGAATAACGCTGCCTTGGCGACTTCGTATTTCTCGGATTCCTCATCAGAAAGGCGAGCCAACACACAGGCCAGGTCACTTGGAAGGGACGCATAACAAACCAACAGACCAAAAGTCACGGTCTAGCCCTACCTCTGCGCAAACACACTCGAAAGACGCAAGAAAACTTTCGATGTTTTCGCCTACTCTGAATGCGCGTAGCTTAGACCGCACTCGCTGGACCCTCACACGTTGGATTTCTCTTCCTTGACCTTCTCTCTGAACCCTGTGTTCTTCCCCTTCTTTTTTATGCTCACACTTTTCCTGTTCTCGCTCGCTTGCTCCTTTAGGAGTACCACATACTCCTCCTTTAACTGCAAAACGCTGTCGCTCAATTTCGAGCTCTAACCTCCTGATCTCCATTTCCTGTTTCTCTTTTTCATACACTCTGTTCATTTCCTCCTCCTTCAGAGTCTTCTGAACGAGTTCCCAAGCAATTTCGATGCTTTCCGCACTACTACCGCTTTCATCTATTTTTTTCAATAGATCACGCTTTTTCAGCTCTTCGTCACATTCCAGTTCCAATTCCCCACACAACAGCAACAATTCTGCCCTTCGCAACTTCATTAGGTCCATGGTCACTGCTTTTAAACGCTGGCTTTGCCCTCTCAACTGATGCTCAAACACACACTTTGCATCATAACCTTTCTTGATTCCCAGGAATTCAAAATATTAACCCAGAAATTGAAAGCCTGGCGAATCTCAATGCAAAAACCAAACGCTCACCCACAGTTGCAGTACCATGTCACCAGGTCCATCCCGTCCGCTGATCACCAGTGTTCGAAGCGAGGCCCTCCCGACTGCGCTGGTTTCCTCGCGTCCAGGCAGGCGGTCGCAAACCTCGTCTTCCAGAAGAGCTGCTGTTGGAGAGAACTGGACTGAAGAGCCGATAAAGAGTACGAGAGGTTTATTTTACATTTTTACAGTTCAAAGGTCAAAACAGAATCCGCTCCTCAGGCATTCGCTTGCCGCTTTTACCCCCTTCGCAGTCCCTAGACGCCAGGCCTAGGGAAACAGGGGAAGACGTTCTCATCCAATCAGGTCGCCAATCCTGAGGGTCATCTTGTCGGCACCGCCTCCCCAACACACACACACACAACCCAAACACGTGTATTGTTCCTGCGACGCTGTCGCATCGGGGAAATCACGCCTCCAGCATGCGGGGAGTCCCGTCGTCTCGCCGCTCGGGCCGACCACCCATGCTGTCAACCGGTGGCCGCAGGCCTGGCAACTCCAATGGCATGCGCCTGGACAGCTGGTGTTGATTTGAGCGTCGGCGGCCTATCGGCCGGGGACACTCAGCGTGGTGGTCCGAGGTCCCTCTTCCGTCTTCGGCGGAAACTCGGCGTCGCATCTTTTCCAGGGGCACAAAGGCGCCATGTGTCGCATTTCCGCGCCGGCACCAGCGACAATTGTGTTGTCCCGACTAATTGCAAACCATGCACCTCCTGGTGCATGAGAAACAGCCGGGCGCCTTCGCGCTCCTCCGTATCGCCGCAAAGTGAGGCGGTTGCCTTTCATCCGTCCCGGCGCCCGCGGCAAAGGGTGGCTCGCCGATCGCAACAACACGCAGCACCACCGAGGCAAAGCGGCCGTGCGGGAGACTAAAACGAGCCACGTGCGCTTCAGTACCTGCGCAGAGCTATCAGATTTGGAAATCGTTTCCAGAGTTCGTCCGAAACCGAAAGAAGAAGAGTGCGACAAAGAAGTTGTGATGGCTGAAGCAGGTTCAAATCCCGTATCTGTAGCCGAGGCTGTAAGATATATTAGAAAGTTGCGAGACTACGTGTCACAGTAACAAGCTGTGCCACAGGTGGTGCACAAAAACGCAGACTCTCTGAACAGCTTTGTCTCTTCTTGCGCTTTAAGGGCGCCAGTCCAAATGGAAATTACAGAATTATTTAAAAAATAAATTGCATTTAACACGTTTGACTTGATTTCTGCTGTAACCCATGATGTTCCGTATTCTAGTGAATATTCAATTTAGTGACCTTTCAGTTAAGTGAACTATTTTCATGAGTCCCTTGAAGTTCACTGATTCGAGAGTTCACTGTATACGTATTCAGCATAGAGTATAAACGGTGTACATCTTTCAGGCGCCATTCTTCTTGTTCACCGTTCAGCTTACCGTGCTTCGAATTTGTACTTAGATTAAGCGCCTGTTCTGCGCGCGCTGAACTCATCCCATTATAAATTCCTACCAACTAGCCCAGCTTTCATTACTTTTCCAATAGTGTACAGTGTGTTTTCTCTCCTGCACAGCTATGTGTAAAAGGAATACGGGAGCTCAGGCTTGTTTTGCTCTCATATGCCTCAAACGTGTATGTAGAAGCAACGTGTATGTAAACATGCGTGTATGTAAACGTGTAAACGTGTATCAAACGTGTATGTAAACATGCGTGTTGAAAAAATAAAATAATCCAAAAACTAAAAAAAAAAGAAAATATTTCCGGACGCAGGGCAAGGGAATGGTGACGACGTACTTCCTGCTGGGTGAAGACCCGCCACCCACACGGACGCTGAACCCAGGACCAAAGACCAGGTGCGGCCAGGCCGGACAGCGGCAAGGTTCCTGAGGAACAATGCCAGCGGTGGTCACCTGGCAGCAGGACGAGAACTGGACACACGAGATTCTCTTCGTTCACCTCCAACTCTCGAACACACTACCGGACTTCCAGCGCAGTGCTTCGCTCTACTCTTCCCCCTTTCCTCACTTTTTTCTTCCAGACCCGTGTCCGCGCAACGTTGTTTCGCGTTAGCGATGGCATCGGCACATCCACACCATGTCGATATAGTGAGGAACAATCCCAACACGCGTGACCCGTGGGTTCTGACTATAAAGGTCAGACTACGGCCGTGATACGAGAGAAGAAAACAGAAATATTGTCTCTTACGCTCCGTGTGGTCTCCTATTTACTGTGTGAACCTCGAGAAGGTTTTTCTGACTTAGTCGCTTGCACAGGCGTGCGCCCGGGGAAGTGGGGAGGGGGGGGGGGGGGGGCAGCGGCGCATCTCCCCTCCCCTATCTGTTCATCTCAGGGGGCGCGAAGTCTGCCCCGTATTTTTACTCACTCCGACTTGCTCCTTCATTGTTAAAGGAGCTTGGCTATGGCCATGCATGTTTTTGACTATACTGGCAGCCGAAAGCCGCCGATGCCGCAATTTAAGAACTGTTTAATTGCCATCTTTGCTCCCGAAAAGTCATCGCTTCATTTTCATTTTCTTTTCATTCATTGTGCAGCACGTTCTCTTTCAGACCCGACCAAAGAAATAGTGGGCGGGGTGGAGGTGGGGAGGGCTGCAATAAAACTTTGCCGTCCCCCCACCCCTTACTGGGAACCCTCCGCCCGCCTATGGTCCTTTCATTAAGTTATGCATCGACGCACACACGAAATAGGGCAAGACATTTCAAAGTCGCGGTGGTTGTTTACAAAACCCACAGCGACAACCTTCATTCTTGCACTGAATTTCCATGTAACGAAGTTACTACGTATCGTCCTGTCGTAAAAAATTTACAATACCGAAAAAGAAAAGGACTCGGCACTCCCCCCTTACAAAAAAACTTGTAGCCTGTCTGCAGAAATTCTACAGACCCTGAGTCACCCGTGATGCGGAATGTGTGAAGACAAGTGACAAACTTTCTGTCACCCCCCAGTCACCCCTGAGTAGGCAATTGGTACATCCATTCTGCAGAGCGCAGGATACAGCATGCCTGCAGAATGTCTGCGGAACATCTGCAGAACATCTACAGAAATTCTGTAGCATTTCTGCAGAAAATCCGCAACGTTTTGTCGCGGGTGAACAAAAAATAATAGCGACCATTTTCATTATCACAAACAGTCCAGGGACATGCAGTATCGAAGGGTAGAGTACCGCCCATACACCCATCAACACGTGCCCCCAACATACACCCAACAACAGCCAAGTAAATACCGAACACATAGACCACTCACGCTTCACAACCTAACACCGACCACCCGGTATATATATACATGTTATCTGACCGGCCATTCAGTGCCGGTAGGAAAATTCCTATGCTTCAAAATTTTACATTTACACGTTCACAGAATACGTGTAAAATTATGGTGGACGTGAGGCAGCCATAAAACACACATATCTTTTAATCTACACCTGCAAAATGTGCAACGCTATTTTAATTAGTGACTTTTAATTATCAGCGGGCACTCTGTCGCATACGGCTGCAGAAAAGCTGCAGCCTTTCTGCAGACAATCTGCAGACTAGGTCTACATGGGGGTGACTGGTGGGTGACTGGTGGGTGACTGAAAGGTGAAACCCATTTAATCATTATTATCGATTGTGTCATGGTCCAAAATATATAGATATATACGCATATAGCATATACATCCACACACACACGCACGGGGCACACATTAATAGACAAGTCTGCTAGCCGTCTGCTCGGTGTCTGCAGAAAATCTGCAGACTAGGTCTGTATGGGGGGTGACTGGTGGGTGACTGGAGGGTGACTGATGGGTGACTGATGGGTGACTGATGGGTGACTGATGGGTGACTGAAAGGTGAAACCCATTTAATCATTGTTACCAAATGTGTCATGGTCCAGAATATATAGATACATACGTATAGGTTATATACATCCATACGCACGCACTCTGGACGCACATTATCAGGAAAGTCTGCTTGCCGTCTGCTCGGCGTCTGCAGAAAATCTGCAGACCAGGTCTACAGAAAGGTCGAGTCTGCAAGAAGGTGACTAGGGTGACTGGTAGGTGACTCGTGGGTGACAGAAAGGTCAAACCCATTTTTGTAAGGGTAACCATGCTAAGTAGGTCCACTGTAATGCAGTTCTTGCCTATCTGCAACACCCAGTTGCATAAACGGTATGTTTAGCCATGTCTAAGATTAATCATTCACGAATATGTTTTTCCCACCGACGAAAGAAGCTATGAGCCGCACAGAGATGATATCGGGTAGCATAAAAAGGCATATACATACTGTACACTGTTTCTCTGCGTCAAAATGCCTAGAGAAATTGAGCTGGGACGCGTTTGCGAATTCGACAGCGCAATTAAGACCTCTTAATGACTTTGGCAAGTCGTATACCGACGCACCGAACATACATAACTGATGCACCTACCACTACAGTTAGGTGGTTTACACGCCAATCAAGGAAATGTTCGATTAGCACACATTCACCCCTGCTGAATTCGTACGAGCATTAGTAATGCGAGGATCTGCATCGCCTATCTTGCAGTCAACCGCAGCGATGGCCTCTTGCTGCAGCCTATAATTTACATAAGTGGTGGAGACTGACGTGAAACAACTGCGATATGATTATTAGGTCCGCCGTAGTTGTCTTCTCCGGGTTTATTTTGACCATTTGAAGTTGTTTAACGTGCACTGATATCTAAGTGCACGAGTGGGCTTGCGTTTCATTTAAATTAAAATGCGGCCGTCGCTGCCGAGAATCGAACCGGCGACATAGTGCTTAAAAGTGAACACACAGCCGCTAAGCGACCACGGGGGGTTGACCTGTAGCCGATGTCTCTTGCGACGCCCGATAGATAGAGGGAGAGAGAAATGCTTTAATGAAGAGCTGGAGATGTCAGCCGGGCTACTCGCGTCATTATGATATATGCCCTGATAATCCCATAACAGCACATACAGCCATCCGCCGCCCCCACACCAATAGATTATACTGTTTACAAAATATTGTTAAGGTTCGTCAGGGCCGTACTTAGGAATTTTTTTTCAGGGGGTGTTTACGTGTATAACAGCTAAGTTTGACAACCGGAGGTGGATGTGAAGGCGTGTAAATACTTTAGCGTCACCCGAAAAGTCAAAGAATGAACAAATTTCGGGGGGTGTCAGAACCCCCCTCAACTCCCCATACTTACGGCCCTGAGGTTCGTGGCCCGCAAGAATGTAAACAGCGCTTTTGTGGCACGTAACGCACGAGTGGTGCTTTCCTACGGGCCGGGAATGCCAGAATTCTGTGCTTTACAAAATCCCCTTGACTATATACTGAAGTGACGGTAATTGCTTCGGTATGTAACATGCATTACGAAGTGCTTCCACCATAGCAAACACTTGGAACTGAGATGTGCTTAAAGCCAGAGGGGATGATGCGGCTTTTGAAGTTTAACAAGAAGCTTGTTTTCTCAACTCGGGAGCTGAAAATTTCACAAATAAAAGCACAGGTTACGCGAGACGTATAACCTCTGAATACAAAACAACAAGAAAAAAGAAGCCGAAGAAACATGCCTTCTATAGTGTTTTGAAGCTGCTGGTTCACTCCCTTCGTCGTGACGTGCACTATAGGCGATGCGCAAAGCGCCGACGACGCCATCTGCCGCCACGGCTCGGAAGCGCTCGCGGGTCCGGGCGAGCAGTCTTCCCGCGAGTGTGTACCCGATTGCACGGATGGATGTGTTTTTATCGTGATTTAACGACTCTGTCGGGCTTCAGCGATGCTGAAAAATAACTGCTGCGTTGTCGGCTGCTCAAACGCATACAAAAAATCGCCAGGAACGCACTTCTACAGGTTTCCGGTGCTATTTCATGAGCGATAGCGACGGCGGTGGTTGATTGCGGCTGTCCGAAAAAGGTACGCAATCGCGCTTTGTTTACGGCAGTGTTAGAACGGTTACCGTGTTTTTATTTCTCCATTTATGTCGCTACGTCTTCAGCGAACGCTGCTACGTTTACACTTGGTCGCCTCGCCTGCATTGTAGACGCTACAATACACATGAGGTTGTTAATACTGATAAGACGCGATGCCTAGGCTCTCTTGAAAAACGAATGGCGCGAAGCGCAATGCCAGAGAATGTGGGGCAGGTGACGGCTCCTTTACAAAAGCGCCCTGAAATCACACGTATGCTGCCCGAAATCGGCTGCATTCTACCTATTGATGGCACTGGAATGTGATCACCAGTGCAGAATGTTCGCTGTGCGCTCACCTCAACTATATGCATATTGGCTGTAAAACATGACACCTGTGCGCATTGAAGGCTTTTGACAAGACATTCAACCGGTTCAACCTCCTTTTGGATGCCTCGTAACATGACTTCATGCTAATAGGAAACCCTTGATGTACCCCACTAATGCTCATTCGCTTTACAGAAGCTGTGTTAGGAGTGGGGCCATAGGCGTGCGCACGGGAGGGGGGGGGGGGGGGGGGGGCTTTCCTATTCGCCTAAGAGGGGGGGGGGCGCAAAATCTGCCCCCATGCATTGACTTGGTGGGGCCTGGGGCGCTGCGATGATCCTTTGATGATCAGTGGCGCCCCTATAACCGCTGCGCATCGCGTATACCAGCACCAATAACACGGAAAAGTGTTCCTCGCCGTAAACGACGAAACCTGCTCGCCGAACAGGGCAAATGAAGTCGCAGGAAAACGGAAACATCAGTCGACGACAGGTAGGTTTACAAGGTAAGTTTTCATCTTATGGGTTTGTTTGTTTTTTTAATTCTCAAAATAAAAATACTTCATGCGTAAATTCCTTTCATATCCCGTTTCGCAGCCAAACGCACAGGAAAGCAAACAGTTCGCATGCGTTCGATGATTCACTCTTTAATGAACTTTGGCCGCTGTACTAATAACACACACGTCCACGTGCGCGAGAGTCGTGTCGCAATAAAACCGCGCCAGGTTACTCGCGGAGCCAGAAATTTGAGCCTCGGGCATTTTCATTTGACTGCCGCTCGCCGTGCTCCATAAGACGCATTCGACTTTTCGCGCGCTCTGTTATGTACTTCAGTCCGATGCACCCGAAAGAGAACGAACGCACTAAAAACCTAATCTGACAGCTTTTCTCGAAACACCGGAAATAAGAGTCGCGGTTTAATGAATGTCGGTCGTGAGTGTATAAGGCTACGGCCGATTTTTGATAAATTGTTTAATAACTATAACTATAATGATGCTTTAACGGCAACCGAAGATGCATGTCGGGCGACGCCCGCAAGGGTTTCTCCTTCAAACGATTTTAACAGTAAGCGAACAATGAATGGCTGAACCTAAAATTCGCTTCAAGTTCTTGAAGACGTCAACTTATGTTGAGAAGCTTTCGTAGATTCGAAAATATATCCGTGCATTCGTATGTCCACGTACCTCACTATTATTGAACACAATATTAGTGAGAACTAACAGACAATATACTCTCACCAGCACCGTTTCGACAGATTCCGATGGTGCACTGCAACAATGTGTGTCCGCAGTGACTCCCCGATCACTGAACGACGCTTCCACTGGGACGGCTGTGAAGACGTTTGGTTTGTGTAAAGGTGGAAGCAGTCATTAGTGAATTATTCGGGAGAATGTTTCTTACTGCCATTATTCTTTATTCATTCAGCATTACACTTACGACCCTCCTATCCCTTCTAAAAGGGGTCCTGCAACACCTTTTCAGCACGGTCAGAAAACGATGACGATCGCTAGTCGAGGCTCCTGAGGACACGCGAGCCAAACAATATAGCGCAGCGCGGGGCCTGGAATTCACAATTAACTCTCAAAGTCGGGTAGAAATTGTTGCCCCTTCTGTCGACTGTAATGATACCATAAACACAAATGACCACGCCATAAACCCAAAATCCACGGCCGTTTGCTCAGTTGAGCAGCGTAAGCTGCATAGTTAACGTGGCCGCCGCGGAGGCGCCGCCAAGCACCCGCGCTTGAGAACACACTGGAACTAAGCTATGACGCGCGCTGACGAAGGGACGCATCTTTTAACGCGATAGGCTCCCAAAGCATCGCTCAGTGGCGCTGCGACTCTTGACAGGCAGCGCCATCTCTGGCAGAAAAATAGAAAATGGGAATATACGTTGCGCGTTTTCCTTTCTCTCCGCCGCGCTGCCGCTCGTTTCCGTGCACGTGCAGCGCTTTCGCGCTGCGCTTGCTGCGCCTTGCAAAAAAAAATAGAAACTGGGGGTAAGCGCCGCGCCTTTTCCCTTCTCTCCACCGCGCTGCCGCTCGCTTCCGTGCGCGTGCAGAGCTCTCGCGCAGCGCTTCGCTATGTACCGCTTGAAAAGATCTCCCCGCTGGACAGGCACTTCGAAAAGCGAACGTAATCATAGGAGAGAAGTTCGTTAATCACGGTTATCGATGTTCCACGTTGACGACTATGAAAAACATGTGATTGTTGTTTTTCATAGTCGACAACGTGGAACGTGGAATTGTTGTTTAGATGTGCATGCTGGCAGTGGCAAACGCGTACTGTAGTGAACGAACTTTCGGGGCGTGCAAAAAAAAAAAAAGTGAAAGAAACAAAGACTACACGGCCGTGGCACTAAAAAAGCCTGAGAAGGTTCGAGTCATGCCCTCCGTACCGCTGGAGCATCACCCGCTGACTTAGCCACGAGGCAGCTATCTTAGCTTAGCTTTAACCGCTGCGAAGCAAGTAGAACTGCTCGCCTCGTCTGTCTGTCTGTCTGTCTGTCTGTCTGTCTGTCTTTTTTTTTGCGCTTCTCGATTCGTGCTTGCACTCCCTTT
Source organism: Rhipicephalus appendiculatus (assembly GCA_030522465.1). NCBI lineage: Eukaryota > Metazoa > Arthropoda > Arachnida > Ixodida > Ixodidae > Rhipicephalus > Rhipicephalus appendiculatus. The sequence goes on along the minus strand of JALIZH010018446.1, from coordinate 13,249 downwards.
TATGAGAATATCGACTTTACAAGTGTATAAGACCTGCTGCGCGAACGCGGCTCAGCGTGAGAGGTGTCGAATTTCAGGCGCGATGTGGTATCGGGCGATGAGCTCGCGCAAAGCGCACCCGTAAACGCACACTCGAAGCAATGTACGAGTGCGCGGTGCGCGTGGAAGAAAACCGCACAATCTCCGAAGATGGCAATAACAATTCCTGAATTAAGTGCTAGTTAGATTCAGCGGCTTAAATATATACCACCCTAACAAAGCGACAAAAACAGAACAAACCAGCAAAACGATGTGAAGTTAGCTGAAAATGCACAGGCGTTCGTTCCGGCGCGATGATGCAGCCTTGTGCGGAGTTCAGTTGAACGCAACCAACACCGCAACGCTAACCGCGGTATGAAGTTTGTGAGTGTGAACATCAACAACAACAGCTAGGTCTCACAAACACGAGGAATCAAAACACAAAGTTGCTTCAACATACAACCGTAATTGGATGTAAAAATGCGAGACGGCGAGCAATCACTACTGCAGTCGTTGCATGCACGCGCCGCGTTACGTACTGATTCAGGTAGTCGAAAGAATTGATTTCAAGCGAAGAATTGAGTCAGCGAAAACGGAAGGCGAGGCAGAGCTAGAACTTTATTCCTTTAACTGCGGTGATACACGCTTGTGGACTTTCTCTCTCGTACGACTTGTCCGGGAACTGATACAGTTTTACAGGCGGATCGCGTGCCTTGGTACTGTCTGCACTGCTGTGGCACACAGTAATACTTCGGACCACGCTTCCATTTTCGTGGGGTCGCTTCTACCATCGCGGAAAAGCAGCTTCGCAAAGCAAGCCTCTCGTTTCAGCGTGTCAAGCTCACGGCACAACGTCTAAGCTCCCCGCGCCGACCGAAGAACGCGTGCGCACGCGTGCCGCCGCTGTCGACTGTCGCTGAAACAGGCGCGCGCTCCGCGGCGCTTATTCCCAGTTTCACCAGCGCTTCTCTCCAGAGCCGCAGCGCGGCGCTGTCGTCACTCCGCAAACTTGAGCTTTGGTTCCCTATAGCGTTAAAGAGCTCGTTTCGCAGAAATTCCGGCGTCGGCGTCGGCATCGTTGGTTGTGAGCGAAAAATCATCATCTTGTCCGTGACCGAAAAATCGAGAAAGATGCAAATAAAATAAATAATAAAAATTTTCGGGTCCGAGAGAGGATCGAACCCGGGCCGTCCGCGTGGAAAGCAGGTGTTCTACTACACAGCCACGCCTCTGCTTGGAAATACAGTGCAAATAACTTCCTCTGCTTGGAAATGCAGTGAAAAAATTGTGCTTCGCAAACGCAAGCGTCCTTTATATAGGCGTCGCAATATAGCATGTAATATCCCAGGAATATTGCGTGGTACAAGCGTACATTGCCATCGGGCGTTAGAATATGTGACTATCATAACGATTTCGTAGTTTAAAGCCGGCCACCCATTACAAACGGCACACACCTTACTGCGCGTATTCCCTTAACACCACGTAGTGGGTGCATTACAAGTATGTACTAAGTGGTTGAAGTAAGCACTCGGGACAGGATATCGCTATCGCGTTCAACTCTTAAAGGCGAAGATTAAGGTGCCCAATTTTCGCCATCTTTTTGCCATCTTTTTGCGCTGGCTAGTATGAAAGGAGAGAGAAGTCGCTTGAAGCGTGCGACAAACCCTCTAATTCCACTCGCCCTTGACGGATTAGGCTATAAAACGTTTTACAGCAGCCGATTCGTGAGGCAATAAACACTTTTAATAAGGCCATTCGACGATTACTTGAAAAAGTGTTGCAGGGCCCCTTGAAGCAGCATGAATTAACAAAGCGACCGCTGGTACTCAACACTTCGCGCTCAAGTGGCGGGCATGTCAGCTTGGTTCCAAATACGCTTCAGTGAATCTCGTTCGCAAACAGTATACACGAAAACGAGCGAAATGCCATCTGAAAACAGTATTCTTTGCAGGGAACACGCGTACGAAAAAAGAGAAAAAGCGTTTTCCCAACTTCGTATACATATACAAAACACACTTCGAAGTTAACCAGATCGTCAGACTTCCGAACTCCGGCTGCGCAAACATTTCTCGCGCGCAACACGACCAGCTTTCAAAGAGGCTCTCTTTTATTACCAGCCTAAACTTTGTCGCTGTACATGCAATACAAAGCCACCTGAAGCAGCAACGCGCGACACGCAGTATCACTGGCCGTAGTAAAAACAACGCGCCGACTTCGTGAAACGAATTCTCGCCTTAATTCGTCATAACGTCCTGACCATCAACAACACAGCCTCGCGTATAGCCGAAAGGAAACAGTTCCCATCACAGAGAAACACAGGCGATCGTGCCTCATGAAGTGTACGTTCGGCGCGACGCGAAAACTATTAGCGCAAACAGACCTCGCCAACTCTCAAGGTAATCCTGTTTGCGCCAAGCGCTAGAATAGGTCCGCTTCGCCAAGCGAGCCGGCTCACAGAAAGGGGTCGCACACCGAGCGGCGACATTTAGCGTTGGCCTTGTTGACGTTCGCGACGTCGGCGTTGTTTTCGTGTGACCCGGCGAGCGGCGACACCTTGTCAGGCGTCGTCGAAGAGTTGTTACTTCTTCTTTTCTTTATTTTTCTTTAGGAGCTAGGTGAGAGTGCGGAGTGGGTTCGACGCCCAGCTGCCAGCGTGCTTGAGCGGTCGTTACTCCTCGTTTACACCCCCCGCACGCCCAAGCGCACAAGAAGTCATGCCAGTGTTTGCGTTGGATGCTCCCCGCATGACGGCACCGAAAAGTGCGCAGTTTAAAACTTACCACTTTCTTATTTTTCGAGCCGACACAGGCAGGTTATGATGGTAGATTCGAGGCGTCTGTCGCAGGACTGACAGCGGGGTGTAGCAAAGTGTGGGACCTGTATTCTGAGTGAGCTGAACTGTTGGCGCACTAGTGAACGCTGTTCTACTTATGCGCGCGTGCGGTTTTCACTCAGCTCATTTTCGCCTCTATAGGCTAGTAGTGGTTAGTTGAGGAAATGACGCTAATTTCTGCAGCCCAGTAGGGAGCATGGAGCAGCATCAAGGGAAGGGGAAAATAAAGAGAACAGCAGAAGAAGAGAAAGAGAAACAGCCAGGGTCTTGTGCATTCATGGGGTAGGCCGATGGTGGAGGGAGACCAGTAAGTCGTGGCGTTCATTTACAGGTGAATGAATCTGTGCGAGTCACTTTCAGCCTGCCGGTCTTGTCCCGTAGGGTTCTCGTGCAAACCAACAAATTCATGCAATGACGGCAATGTTGCATCGCATGCTTCAGTCATAATTCCCACCGTTCCTTATTCTGATAATATTTTTGCCACTATGGAAACAATTATTTTTGTTTCGAAAGCCTGCCTTTAGGCATAGTAATTGGTGGTGTCAAAGATGCACCTGCAAATATGCTTCGTTTATAAAGTTTAATAATGATCAGGGGTAAGCTCCACGGCTCCAGCGGTCAAGGTCGGGTGGTCGGCCAGGCGTGAGGCCCGTTGCATGGAGGTGGCGAAGACGGCTTAGTTGCAGGCCTGTGCCAGCCCACAACAACTGTGGGGCAGTCACACCGCGGATGGGGTCTTTCCTGGTAAGAATATCTTTGTGTATATAGTCTGGCCTCGTCGTATTTCTTCCTCTTATTGCCAGAACAACTGTCACAGACACCTGCGAGCACGCCTCAGCAGTTCTCTAACGAAGCACACAAAAGGAGCCTCACACAGACATCGTCTTCCGCATCAGCTTACGAAGATAGACAGACGGCGTATACGAGAATGACTGAGCAGGGGAAAACAGTGCGTTTGACATGAAATTTTACTTCGGAGCTCTTCCGCGAAACGTCTTGCCTTCTCTTCGTGTCCACACGTGTGCTCTTCGCACTTTGCTTTATAGGGTTAGTCGCTAATGGACCGGCAGTGAATTGACTCTATTGGAGCTGGATAGAAGATTATCTGCTAACGTGCGAGCGACTTACCCTCCAAAGCTAAACGCGAAATGTGCAACGCAGCCAATCGAGGCAGCAGATTATCTGAGCGACTTAAATTGCGTCATACCTTTTAAGCGCGGAGCACTTTAGGTGCCCGGGCTGTCATATGCTGTCGTTGTCTCATGTTGCTTGGCGGGACGCAGGCGAAAGTATAGCACAGCCATGTATAGCATAGCCATCCACGTATAGCAAGGAGGCGGGAAAGGGAAGTCAGGCTGAGGAAGAGCAATGTGGGGGGTGAGGAGGAGGCAAAGTAGGAGGGTTGTGAGCGTGAGGATAGAAGAGGGAGAGGGTAAAACACAGCACAACCATGTATGGCGTTAGGCAGGCAAAACCATGTAAAGCATAGCCATGTATAGCAAGAGGGCGGGAAATAGAAGTGGGGGGTGCGGAGGAGTGATTTGAGGGTCAGGAGGATAGAAATTAGTAAGGGAGAGAGTAAAGCTAGCCACGGCCGGTCTAGAGGCGCGCGCTCGCTCCCTCCTCTTACGGCCTCATCAGCCACCGTGAGTACAATGGAGTTCTTTCTATACAGTGACGACGGCGCACTCCGTGTGGTGGTGGTTGTGGTTCGAAGAAGGAAAAGGCGCCTAATTTCTGCAGCCCAGTCGGGAGCGCGGCGCAGCGCCTGCGGGATAGGGGGGATGGGATGACAGTGGATAGAAGAAAAAGGTTAGGGATGTAGTGGCGCAGAGCTCTCCAGCACGAACAGCAGCAGTCCGGCAGCAAGGATAGGGGTGGCAAGGGTCCCGGTCTCAGCGGTAGGCCGCGATTCCCGTCTCGTCCAGGAACTCCGCCAGGGCTCCGCAGCGCTGGTAGATGGGGACGAGATGGGTAGAGGAGGTGTTCCAGAGTGGTGGAAGGAAGGCCCAGTCTCCGGTAGGCTGTGGTGACCTTCGAGCGTTCCTGTGCCAGTCCGGGGCAGGCACAAAGGAGGTGCTCAAGGGTCTCGGGGTCGCCGCAGCGGCTGCAGGCTGGGGAGGCGCAGCGACCCTTCAGGTGGCGGCGGGCTGCAGTCCACACGCAGCCGGTCCGCAGTCGCAGCAGGGATGATCGTTCCCTCCTGGTGAGGCCCGTCTCTGGAAGAAGCTTCGGTCTCTGCCCGTTGGCCACCCTCCGGTCCGGGTGGACTGTGACGAGGAGCTTCTTCCGTGTGAGGGCGTCGCGAGCCAACCCTTCAAAGCGCGTTTCGCCGCATACGCTTCGTATTATAAAGCAGCTGTTCCCAGCCACTTTCTCGTGCTAATTACTTTTTTCCCTTATAGGAAGCGGTGAGAGTAGTAGAGGTGCGTGCGGGGACAGTCTGGCTTTCTCGGCATTCATGCACTCGGCAAATGAAGACGCACACGCAAGGCTATCAGAATGTTTTTAAGGCTCGACCACCTTATACCCGATGAATTCGAATTTCGAAAATACTTGAGGCCCAGATTTAGGTGCACGTTAAAGAACCCCATGTGGTTGAAATTTCTGGAGCCTCCACTATGGTGTCCATCATAATCATATTGTAGGTTTGGTACGTTATACCACAACAATTATTATCGTCACCACATTATGCCGCAAACACAGTGAATGCAGACTTTTAAGTGGCATCACGACCGCACCATAACAGATTGCCATCTTTTTACGCAGTAAATCCTAACTCTTTGGTTGACAATGGTATGGACGGTATGCTGATGCGTATATAACCGAGTGCGTCTTTTTGCTCAATGATTACGATGAGACCTGCAATCGAATCCTTATGACCAGCCACTCGTGTGGTTGCTCATGTTGTTGTTTTCCTCTGTGTGGCTCATACTTAATGCAGGGGATCGGCCGAGTAGTGGGTGAATTTTCTCAATATTTTCTGTAGTGTAGCATTCGTAGAAGCTACAGTTCAAAATATTCATCCCATTTTTCGCAGTTAGAGAAAACGAAAAAAAAAAAAAAACAGGCTTTGTTATAACCTCGTCTATGATTACCCGAGCAACAGAAGCGGGTGCATCTGTGGTTTATTTTTCCTCTTTGTCTCCGGCGTGAATTATTTCACCTTAAGATTCTTCTCATGTGTTTACCTGCGAGCCCATCTTTTTTTACTTCTTATTTCGATACATCAGTGCCTGTCTTAGACTGTATCAGTACCTGCTATTTCATGCTATTTTTAGCTTGTGTTTTTCTCCTTTGAACATATTATTATTATTATTATTATTATTATTATTATTATTATTATTATTATTATTATTATTATTATTATTATTATTAGTCCTGCTACTGTGATTTTCACTTAAGAGATAAGTGCGAGAAACAGTGGCCGTCCCCATTGACTTTCAACTTTTTGCAGTATTTATTTATTATGATGCCTTCAACAAAAAAGTACAAATTTTATTATTTTCTAGTGCCGCGTCGGCCGGCGTGTGTGCTTGAAATAAATGTTTTCTAAACCATTTTCCTACCAAAGAATAAGTTATACGTACTTTTTTCTGCCGAGCGGTGATCACACGGCTGAGTCTTCTGAGTGCGACACACAGTCGCACATGCGCGTCAAATGCAATATTGAGCCTCCTACTCATTTCTCGACGCTACAGAAAACGAAAAAATTAGTTTTGTTATAACCACGACGATGCTTTCCCGAGCAACATAAACGGGCAGATCAGCGGCTTGCGCCTCGCCTTTCGAAAAGTGGAAATCACCGGGGTTATCCTATATGCTTGCCATCATGTTCCCATCGCATTGGTCCCATCGAGTGACTTCAAAATAGACCACCGCAAGTTCGAAGCCGAGAATTCCCTGCGCGCGCTAGCCTCCGCAGCTGCCGGCGGCGGGTTTACGGCGGGTTGGCTCGGAGCGCCCCCGCCAAGCTACGGCGATAGGTAGCAACAACCCCCCGTGCGCAGGCCGTAAAGGAAGGAGCGAGCGCGCGCCTCCAGACCGGCCGTGAGCTAGCATAGTCATGTATGGAATTAGGGAGGCAAAGCCATTTATAACAAAGCCGTGCGTAGCAAGGGGCGCGAAAGGGAAGTGAGGATGAGTAGGATGGAATTGCGGAAGGGAGAGACTGAGGCAAGCATAGCCAAATGTAGCGTCACGCAGGCAAAACCATGTATGGCATAGCCGTGTACAGGAAGGGAGTGGGAAAGGGAAGTGAGGGTAAGGACTATGGAAAGGAGAAGGGGAGAGGGTGCCGCTGCGTCACAAATGAGTGTTTCCTTTCCATCCATGGAAACCTTGCTGGCTGCGCGGTTGCAACGCAAGGGCGCGCTTGCCAGTGCACGCCAGCGTCGCCGAATGAACGCCGATCCTTCAGCGACGCTCGCAGGCTGCGTTCGTCCTGTCCACTTCTACTCTGGTGTTCCGTCCCGAGCGCAGTTTGAGTTCACATAACAATGGTTGACCAACTAGACCCTACACACACGAGTTCGTCGCTGAAGGACCGGAGAATGAATGATCCGCCCTTCCAACAGCTTTCACGTTGAGTGCAACTGCATAAATTTTTTTCTGTATTTTAATTGCGCCCGCAGGGGTATTCAAAGCGACGCTCTTGGCTAGAAGCAATGCTCTTTCTTGAAGTAGACTAACTGCCGATATGTAGCGGATACGAGCGCTGCTTTTGAGTCAACTCGGAGGAAGGAAAGAGGAGGAGAGAAATGGACGGGAGGTTAATCAGGCTGGGAGGTTAACCGGAAACCGATTAGGTAGTTCGAAAGTTAAGCACGTAATCAGAAGAAGAGAGGGAGAGATAGGAGGCACATCAGTCAGTGCTCGCTTTCGTGCGGTATGCGACATCATTCTTCAATTGCGACAACCGCAGTTGGTCTACAGCTCCTGTTCAGGTCTGAGATGTGTTAAAGAGTTATCAATACAAATCAAATCAAATCTTCGTTTTCCACTACGTAGATACAGATGGAGGACAACGGAAAAAAGCTGCCTAGAGGGGGGCTTGACTAGTCCGCAGCGCAGCGTAATGTACGGCGTGTGGCCAACAGCAAAGAAAAACAGTCAATTACCAAGTGAAAACATATAGTTAGTGCAGAGTAAAATACACAATAGCCTGAAAAAAAACACACAGAAATACAAAAATACAACCTGGGAGAAGCCCACTGCGCGCTAGTCGCGTCTCTCAGGACTATAAATAAAGTTCCACCATCCATTTAAGGCCAGGAGGAATGAAATTAACTTTTTTTTACAAACATCGATCTGAGTTTTGCTGAAGAAACACTAAAGAAATCAAAATTAATTAACTGAAAATGGTTTAACAATGATAGCAGAGAATAAACAAAAGCTCTATGCCAGTATTCAAACGGGGTTTGACAACATTCCAATGCTCTCTCTGTCTTCTTTTGTAGCAGTGCTCATTTGTTTCGAAATGTGCTGGGGTATCTAAATTATGTATAATATTTGTCACTTCATATTTAAATCTGCAACTCAAACGATAATAGTATAGTTTATGATCTCTTACAATACGAGTTTTATGGAAGAAACCTGTGGTTGTGGCATTGTACTCAGCAGTACCTTCGTCGCTTTCAGCTGCGATGAATTCTAAGGACTACATTTCAGTATGATTACTACCAGAGTTCTTCAATGCTTTGAAGGACTCTGTTACTATACTAACGTCGTTCTACGGTCAAACCACGTTAGAGCTAGTAAGAGTGATCGTTTCTGCACCTTACAGCAAGGACAGTCGCATAAGATATGTTGTAGAGTCGCTCAGCGGCGACGGTCATCACGTGGAGCACTGTCAGCCATCCCGATACAGAAAGAAAACGACTTCATGAAAACCATTATTAGGTAACACTCAAATGATTATTGTGAACGTTCTTATCTTCATGTCGCGCAGCACCGCCACGTGAGATAAGAACATTTATTAAAGCAAAATAGCCGTAAAGAGCAGTGGCGGACAAAGCTCAATAACACAGATGCATGGGTGTGGCACCGGTAAGGCCAGAAAACTTGTTTTATCGGTGCGTTGACGACATGCTATGATAGGTGTAACCTTAAGAGACAGGAAGAGAGCAGAGTGGGTCAGGGAACAAACGGGGGTCAACGATATCATAGTTGAAATCAAGAAGAAGAAATGGATATGGGCCGGGCATGTAGCACGTCGGCAGGATAACCGCTGGTCATTAAGGGTAACTGACTGGATTCCAAGAGATGGCAAACGCGTGAGGGGGAGACAGGAAATTAGGTGGGTAGATGAGATTAAGAAGTTTGCAGGTATAACGTGGCAGCAGAAAGCACAGGACCGGGTTGATTGGCGAGACATGGGAGAGGCCTTTGCCCTGCAGTGGGCGTAGACAGGATGATGATGATGATGATGATGATGATGACATGCACGCATTCCACCCTGAGCTCATTGCGGATCGCGCAAGATTTGTCGTCGTGCCAATTCATCGAATGTACACCTAACTTTTCAATGACTGACGAGCGGTAAGCGTCAAGCATTTCGCGCTGCTCAACAATTTTTTTCCACCGAGGCGTTCTGTGTGTTAAGTTTGTTAGTTCGCACTCGCCATGAGTGACGTAAAAGCAGTACCAGCCTTTCAAACTCTCCGTTTTCAGAGGAACGCTTTCACTTGGTCTGGTGCGCGCCTGTCCGCCGCAGTGGAGCAGTGTTTATGGTACTGGGTTCGATTCCGGTCGCGGGTTCGATTCCGGTCGCGGGTTCGATTCCGATCGCATTTCGATGGAGGCGAAATGCTAGAGGCCTGTGTACTGTGCTATGTTAGTGCACGTTAAGGAACACCAGATTGTCAAAATTTCAGGAGCGTCTCTTTAACGTCTCTCATAATCATGTCGTGCCTTTCGGGCGTAAAACCTCTAATACTATTATTATGGTCCGCCTACCAAGGTCGCTGTAGGCAATTAGGGGCCCGGCTGTACGTTCAGTCACCGGGGTGTGGTCACATGTGGAGAGAGAGAGATAACAACTTTATTGAGAATGCCTCCGCAATCGATTAGGCTCCCTCCACGCAGGGAGGACGATTGTTCATCGTGACGCGGCCTTTACGTCAGTCTCGTGCGTTGTGCTCCTCGAGGTCTTGCTCCCTGGCTACTTCCGCGGGTCCGAGAGGGCCGCCGCCCCCCTTCCTGGGGGTGCTGCCCCCCTTCTCCTCGGTTTCGCTCGGTCGCTGCCTCTCTAGAGCTGCCGACCACGGAGCAATCCGTAATCTGCGGTTGCTCTCAATCTGCCATTGGAACACACAATTCACGCTAATCTGCCATTGGAATGTAATTGCTCCACTCAGAGCAGAAAAAAGTTGATCTGGATCTGCCATTGGAATTCAACATGTGACAACACAAGGCCGTCACTGTTTAATTCCAATGGCAGATCCAGATGAACTTTTTCTGCTCTGAGTGGAGCAATTACATTCCAATGGCAGATTGGGAGCGTGAATTGTGTGTTCCAATGGCAGATTCAGAGCAACCGCAGATTTCGGATTGCTCCGTGGATTAAGAATTTTTGCTCCAACCGAAATCGGTGGATTTCACAGGAAGTTCACGCGACGTATTCTGTGCACCCGCCTTTCATCCCGTCACGGCCGGATGTTTATTACAGTCGCGGGCAGACATGAACGACGAGAAAAACGCTTCGCGCTCCCTCGCTAGATTTCCGTGCACCAACTGCTCCCGTCGAGGCACACGCGTTCCAATCGCAGATTTGGCGAGAGCAATCCCGCTTGTATCTACGCGCTCCGTTCGCGATCGGGCCGAGTGCTCGCGACCTGCCGTTGGAATTCAACAATAGTTACGTTCATCCACCCTCACTCACCGTCTCTCCGGTTAGTGGGGAGATGCTTGTTTCTACTTTTCTTTAACTTCTGTCATTTAAGGGCCGGAAACAACCACGTGTATGCGCCACCGCTTGAACTTACAAGTAAACACAAGAGGGTTAAGTTGAGTAAGTAGACAGACTCAAGTAAAGTGAAGTAAAATAAACCCTCAATACTTATGGCTTCTTGTCTCCTTATGTTCTGTCTTTGGTAACGGTTAAGGGTTAAAGTAATGGAATATCTTGAAAAAAAAATGTTTCAATGCTTGTTTCGAGTTCATCTTGTATGTTTATATTTTTTTTGCTTCACACTTTTTTTATTTTTGGCGGAACCAACGGCTTGTGCATCGCCTGCGTGTAAAGTGCAAAGGGAGCTGTGTGAGATTGCAGAGATAATACTACGGCAGTAGCTAGAAGCTCGAAACTGGTTTCATTGAGACAGAGCCTCGACAAATATATTCCAGACTATATTTCTGAGGCGAGACTTCTCCGGATTTTACGTGTATAAAAGTATTTTCGGATTCGGCGCTCAGTGTAAATCGGTTTAAAGCGACCATTCGCAAATGTAAAGCACACGGCCTACTCGTATACAGATTATAAGCAACCAATGTCTCGTTCGTAATCGTGGATTCCATGCATGCCGAGACGACGCCCGCTTCGAACGACCGGAAGTCGAACTATTTGGAAGGAATTCGTCTGTGGAAAACGTTAGGCGTGCAGACACTGACGCAAGAAAAGCATCTGTGTTTGTTTCTCCATCTCTCGTGTCCGTATCTGCACAACTAACGCTTACTACTTTTACGCATTGCCGAAAGGATGGTAATAGAAAGCACGGCCATCCGGGTGATGAAGTGTTCTTTTCTTTAGGCAGGCAGCATCTATAGAGCAGCGCAGATGCACTCTACGGCCGTCTTCCTCGTCGCTCGCCTCTAGAATGGTATTATAATGATGTTGTGACGGAGAATACAAAAAGATAAGGATTTATTTGAAAGGACTCGGAGAGAATTGGCGTAGACAGGGTGGGAGTTTGGAGGGAGTGGGGTGGGTCGAACACCCCGCCGCCCTCCAACTTTGTCAATTTTGCACGTGTATAGATGGCTTGCCCGGACGTCACTGAAGCAGTCACGTTGGAGCACCAACATGGTGGGACGCGAACTTTGTGATGTCACGTTAGAGTCTTTGCTAGTGTCACGTTAGTGTTTATGCACATCGCATGAAGAAACGAAACAAAAACCAGCTTATGTACGCGTGCACAAGAAGAGAAGACGACAGACACACGCTGGAACTAGCAACAGGTTTAATGAAACAACCACACATAATATTCCCAGGAAAGCCAAGTGCACATGCGTCTTTCATAAAGCACGTGTGATTCACAAAGGAGAGAACGACATCAGCAACCATATTTTTTTCTAAATAAGCAATCTTCTTTGATAGCCAAACGTGGAAACATGGTTCTAACAAATGCATTAGTGTACCATCGCTATCACTACCGAATAGATTTCTTATTTGCCTGCAGCAACGATAGATTGCTTATTCGCCTTCGCCTGCAGCTAGAGGCGTCGTCGACTAACTACGTCGTTCAAGAGGAAGTTCTTCGCCAAATGACGGCGAACTATCCTGGGGCTTTCAGCATTTACCAGTAGTGTCCTTTCCGTGAAAGCTGGGAAGTGCGCCCGGGTTCACGTACCTAGGGATATTTATGGCCGAGAGGCGTATGCATGGCGTGTGTGCAATAAAAAGTCACAGCTTCACCACAAGGGCGAAGCAATGAATGCGATAGCGAGAAATTGTAATGTTATACGAAGTGAGGCTGGCAGCTAAATCTTTTGGATCCGATCTCACGCAACTCTAGAAAACGCTGGTTTAAGAGAATACGGCCGCTCCAGGACTCTCTTCACACCACATTCTCTTCGCGTTGAGAGCGCAGCACGTAGAAGGGTATACCGGCCGGCCCGCTGTCGGCTGCCGAGATCGGGAGATAACGCGCGCGCCAGCGACGACCGCGCTCATAAAATCGAAGGTCGCTCGAGGGAACCCCCCCCTCGCGTCTTTTCACGCTCGCGAACGACGGGCGGGGCCGGTCGGTCGAACAGTTGGGGGGATCTTATCGCATGCGCCACGGAGCGACGGAGATGGGCCGGCTCGTTTGATCTCCGCTTCAGCCGCGTTCATCGCTCCCGCTCGCGCGCTATTACCCGCTGGTGGAACGTACGATGCGCAGGGGGGCTCTTATAAATTTGGACTTCATACGTGACATGACGGCGGCGGCGACGGCAATACGGCGACGGCAAAAACCCGTCGAGACTGTCCATATAATTGCTATCGCAATAAAAAAGTTATTTAGAGAGAGAGAGAGAGACTTTTATTAGAAAAACAGAGATTTTTTGCCGGCGTCTATATAAAAGTTATTATTGTTCAATGCTCTCGGTGAGCGTGTGCAATAAAAACAATTGCTATATAGCACTTTATATATTGTCTACCTGTTCATTTATTTTGTGCCTCAGGCGCATCGGATT